>NW_021029367.1:15572-25866 GCF_004153795.1 Camellia sinensis
AGGGCTTTAGACAAAGGCATAAAGAGTGGGGTGAAGACCCTCTTGCCTCGGGGTAGATAGTCTGAAGTTCGGGGGTTTGAAGTGGATGCACCAACAAAGGGGGTGGCTGGTATAGGCTTGGCTTGTTGATTTTTCCTGGGTGTAGGGTTAGGGTTGTAGGAAACGGTTCTGGTATGACGGTTCCTATCCTGATTTTCTGCCTGGCTTGAACTACCCTCGGTCGGAGTGGGGAAAGTGTCATCCACAGTTTTTGCCACAGCTGCGGATATCTATTGCTTGTTCATCCCCCCGGCTTTCAAAGCCTCGACTGCCCACAGCAGTTGTTCATAGGGATCAGTGTCCACTTTGTTCTTTCCACTAGCCTCAGTTTGGTGGATGGTTTGGGTTGCTACTTTAGTGCGAAGCCCCATTGTCATCGACATGTCATTGCCGGAGCCTGAGACAGCTTCAGGTTGGCCGAGCTCAATTACAATTCGCCCCAGTAGTGGGGCCTCCTGCGGCATGAAGTTCCCGGCATACGGTATAGCTAGTGGTGAAGCTGACATCCCATTGGCGAGATCGGCCACAGACCTCTGAAGGTCACCAATCATTCTCATCAACTCAAACATTGTGGGCTCACAAGCTTGAAACAACTGGGGTTCCCAGATCGAGCGCGCGGCAGGCGACCTGGGCGGATGTGGTACATCAACATCGGTCTCACCTTGCAAGCTGATTCCTTGGTCTAGCGCGGCTGCCATAACCACAATTTCCTCTGAACTTTGGGTCATCATAGGTCCGCTGAACTGAACGGAGGTGGTGCAACTGGTGACTGACGGTTCGGATGTCTGTCTTGCCTCAGCAAAGGCTAACACTAGCTGTTCTGAACTAACTCTCTGAATTCTCCGAACTGAAAGGAAAAACGAGCAGCATTTCAGCCCAAACGGATCGAATACAGGTGTAGCCGAACAACTACACTCTACTACTAATCACTGTTTCCCAGAATCACTGTTCTCAAGACTGAACTGATACCCGCGGATAACTGATTTCTCAACAGCACTGATACTGGTGCCCTCGGGCCTGACATTCAAACTTGCAAACTGATATGTACTTTCCCTGTAGAAATACATTCTAGAAGCACATAGCAAGTAAAGAGAACCAAAACACCCCTACGTTGGGGTAGGGTTTCCTTGTCCTATTTTGTCAGGAACTAGGGTTTTACTATGCACGCAGCAGTTTTCAAACAATCTAACATCGGGTAAGCAACCTGTCCTAATTTGGAATGGTCACTATGGATTCCGAATATGCACTAGGTCGAATGGTCGAAAAGGGTGCCCCGGTAAACCGGGGTTTGTGTTCCCATGCTGTCAGAGCCCATAGCCGGTCAGCCTTATGGACATGCCTCGACAAGACAAGCCTCCGGCAAACTGTTCAGGAATGGCAGATGGCAAACACTGTGTTCCTAGCCGCACCAATGCAAATGCAATGCAAAGAGACACATAGATGAAGTCAAAATGGGATATCACGAGTTCGAGTCAAGCTCTCTAATACTTCCCAGCAGAGTCCCCAGAAACTGTAGCCGCGCCCGTGGGCCTCATGCTACAGTTCGGACTCTCGATTTGTGTCACGGTTCTTAATCTGAACCAAAGAGTCCAAATCCGGCAAATCGTTTTGAGAAACTGATTTTTTGAAAAGTAGTGCCAAACATGGACTGCTTTGCCAGATACAGAGTCGCCACCTAAATATTTTAAAATGGGAGAATTTAGGAAACCCTGACTCGGTGCCGAAGGCCACATGTCCGTCATCACCGGAGTTGTCTCGGCTCAGGAGCTTGGGTACGATCGGGGAAGATCGGCTATGAGCACCCCCTCTCGCCCGGTCAGAAGACTAGCCTCTACTAACCGTGATATCAGATTTTTGAAAACGTTATGTGTTCTTATTCCAGTTATTAGCCTAGAATTACTATGTTATACGCGCAGCAAACAAGTATAGACTGGGTCGTCTAATTTGGAAACAAGCATTGCATATCCGTTTGTTTTGAAAAATGCTTTGGAATTTGCTACTCGCAAGTAGGCTAAAACACGGATTCCAATGAGTTTTTCCAACTCAAATAATCCAACCTTCACCCACAGGCATTCAAACAGTTTATCTCACATAAGCATTTAGCTGCATGGTAAGCATGCTGTCATGGCAACACTCACACGCATGCGGGATGCTAAAGCATATATATTTACATCATACTCCGTGCCAAAACAGTAAACTAGTTAGCAAACATGCGTGTCCTAGCTCATGTTAAAAATGACTACTGCAACACATACAGGATGCAATTAGATAGGCCCGGCTAACCTAAACATGGCATGTGCAATGCGATCAATTAATGCACGTATTCAACTTGGAATTGAAGTGCGAATGCAGTTAGCATGATGCACCGAGCCTAATGCATGCAACACAAATGCATGAATGCACGCATGCATAGCATAAGGCATGCTAAATTAAACGTGCCCTAATACTAACCAACAAAGCAGGTAAGTAAAAGGGAAGAAAGAAGTGGGGATTGGAAGACATGCACACCACTCACACACACTTATTACAGATTTTCCCTCGCTCGGAGGGACCGAATAAATAATACAAATTAATTAATTAACAAATTAACTAATCTAGAAAAAAATAGTAAACCGCCTCGGGAGGAGTGCCAGATGCAATGCACGCCCGGTCCTGCTCGGAAATGCACCACCATGCATAGGCTGCCTCTGTTTTCCTTCCTTCACTCCTCTGCAGGCTGCCAAAACCTCAGGACTGATTCCTTGGATGCTGGGAGACATCACCGGCTGCATGGAATTACCACCGGCAGTGGTATGTTTCCACCGGCACAAAATGAAGCTATCGGCAGAGAAAGTATTGCCGGTCGGCACTTTAAACTGCCGGTCGGCAAAGTGTTCCTATAGAATTTGCAAATGACAGCAACAGAGGGCAAGGCAAAGCGTGGCAGCACAATTCAAGGCATGTATGCAACAATCATGTCCCTTATCATGGTAATGACTCAAAGGGGCATGTGCCTCGATTCTCGGGCCACCAATCACGCATTTCCATGCATGATGGCCCAAAGAATCAAGTATGCAACTTTCATGTCAAATGAAATGCAAACCAATCAAACAAACTAAGGCCCAATTCCTATCACCAAGTCAAGGAACAAGGCATGCATGCAAGATGCAATGCAACCTAGGCGTACGAGCTAAGGGTGCAACATGGCATGGCAAGACACCTATGCAAGCATACAAGCAAACATGAGGCAATGCTAATAGATGCAAAGGTGGTCCTAAGCATGATTTGGGCAGCTCTAAATAGGCCCAAAACAGTGGCTAAAATGACCAAAACAAGGGGGCCAAAACACATGCACACATACATGTGATTAAGGGCCAACGCTTAGGCACAAATTAGACAACCCTCAAGCACACTTGAAAGGGACAATCATGGACCAATTAGCATGCATGGCAAGCATTGAAAATCATGTTAGGATGATGTCAAACCAAGCAACAAGATAGGCTAAACATGCATGAAAATGGCCTAAGTGCTAAAGCATGATCATATGACTCAAGAAGAAAATGACCAAATTGAGTCAAAACAGTCCCAAATCATGCAAAAACAAGCCTCAAGAACCACTTAGATGGCATCTAAGCAACCTAATCCTAGAGGTATACATCATGGCACAAATATGAAGCATGGAGCATCAACTCTTGAAGCAACCAAAGGTCCACAAAATGCAAACATTTAGGCATGCTAAAAGGACTGAAATAACATATAGGATGGTTCCAAACCGCCGAAATGATGCAAGCAACGCATACTACACATCCGCATACTTGAGGCCAACAAGCCCAAATACAAAGGAGCTATACTAAACATGCCAAAATCAACCCAAACACTTATGGACAGACCTAAAACATGTCAAGATAAGCACAAAATCTTCACAAATGTAAGCCTAAAACATGCTAGAAACAAAGGCACACAACCTAAGACATGTTAAGGGATCACAAGGCATTACATGGCAACTATGCTAAGCATGCATGGAGTACCAAAACCAACAAAAAATAGAGGTGTAATACAACATATTAAGCATGGAAAGCAGCCAAGACATGGTCAATACACACTTTAACATGATGCTCTCTCAAGAGGCCAAAAATGGTCCTTTTCAAGGACAACAAGGGGAGGGGATGGCCCTCTCCTTTTGGAGACTTCAAGGCACCATCTCCACCACTGAAATCCCTCAAGATTTCAGTGGTGAAGAGGCCCAAACACCAAAGTCTCGAAACTTGCACAAAATAGCACAAAATGGGGCCTTTCAAGGCCTAAGAGGGGTCAAACACTCTTAATAAACAATAAAGAGGACTAAAAAACAGAACTTTTTTATGTTATACAATAAGCACGAAAATAGCTCTAAGATAGGTAGAAAATCAATGCAAAAATGGGGAATAAAGGTGTTAGTTTCTTACCCTTGATGACCCCTTCAACAATGGTGCTCCAATGGCCTCCCTTGGCTTGAATCCAAAACCAAAACTTCAAAATCAGTCCCTTAGAACCTCAGTAGCTAAGTGAAGGTGAAACACTAGGTGTTTGTGTGCAATAGTATGGACTAAAACACACACAAGAGTAATATAGAGATAGGATGTATATGTAACTCAAACCCTAAAACCAGAGCTTGGTCTATGTTTTTCCCTCTCTAAAATGTCTAAAACTCTCTAACCCTAGCAACAAGAGAGAGTCCTTCTCTATATAGAAGCCTTTGTCTTGTAAAGCTTACAAGACAAGCTTCATAAGAGGGAGATCCCTCCATACACGTGTATGGAGGGGAGCAAAAGCAAGACAGCTGTCTTAAAATATCTGCAAAAGCAGATGCACAGTAGTCGGCCGGCCAAAAATGCCATCTTGGCCAAAAGGAGTGCCGACCGGCACTAAATAGTGCTGACCGGCAATAAAAAGTGCCGATGGTAGCAAAAACCAGCCGGTGGCCTCTAGCCACTGCCGGTGGTGTATGGGGATGGTCTACAAGCCCTACCCTGCCCTTCCAAGGCAAAACACAAGTGTTTGGTGCAAAACCAGACACTAAACGGTCGAGTTCAGAGATCCTGAGGTAAGGCGCGTAGCCGAGGCCTCCGGGAACCCCAAACGAACACAAACATGGATAATCACCGAGTGTTCAAACGGTGACGTCCAAGTCTTGAGGACGGTCAAAAATGGGGTGTCTACAATATCCTATCTCTATATCTCTCTCTTTGTGTTTTTGTGTGTGTTTTGTCTTATTATTGCACACAAACACCTAGTCTTACACCTTTTCTTGGTTGCTGAGGATCCAGAGGTCTTTTCTTGAAGTTTTTAGACTGGTTTGGAGCCAAAGAAGCAGCTGGAGTGCTGTTCTTGAAAGAGGTCTTTAAGGGTAAGGACTTCACATTTAAATATCCCATTTTTGCATAGCTTTTTCGACTGCCTTACAACTATTTTTAGACTTGGTGTATAACATATAAAATTCCTATTTTTGAGTCCTTCAAATAGTTGTTTAAGAGTGTTTTTAGCTTTGAGGTTGTTTGACCCCTCTTAAGGCTTGTTTGGCCTTTGTTTTTGTACTATTTTGGTGAGCTCCGGGACCATTGTGTTTGGGCCTCCTCACCACTGAAATCTTGAGGGATTTCAGTGGTGAGGATGGTCCCTTAAGGTCCTAAGAAGGAGAGGGCCACCCACTCTCCTTGTTGTCCTTGAAAAGGGCTATTTTTGCCTCTTGAGGGAGCATCTAGTTTAGGTTCATGTTGATCATGCCTTAACTAATTTTTGTGCTTATATTGTTATGATATAGCACTGTGTTAAGTTGGTTTAGACACACCTTGCATGTTTTGCATACATGTCTTGCAATGCCATATTTTCGCCTTAACATGCTTGAAGTTTTGATCCTTGTTCTAGCATGATTTTGGCCAAGCTTTGTGAAGCTTTTGTGTTTGTTTTAGCATGCTTAGGTTCTGGTCTTGGTTGTTTTGGTCGACCATAGCATGCCTAGTATAGCCACCTTGCATTTTGGCTTGTTAGCCTTAGGTGTGTGAGTGTGTAGCATGCATTACTAGCATTATTTTAGTGGTTCGGGACCACTTACCATGTTATTTCAATCCTTATAACATGCTTGCATACTTGCATTTGATACTCCTTCGTTGCTTTAGAAGGTTGTTACCTCATGCTCCATGAATGTGCACCTTTGTATGCTTGCATGTTTAAGCCACTTTGATGCCATCCAGGTGTTCCCTTGGCATTGTCTTGGTCTGCCTTGAACCTTTTCTTAAGCCCTCTTGGCCTTGTGAGGCTTGGTTGACTTAGCCATGGTTTAAGTCTCCTTGACTTGCCTCAAGTACTTGGACCAATTGCATGCCATGTTTATCTTGTTTAAATTGGTTAGGCACCATGATTAACGTGATTTCCAGAGTTTACATTACATGCTAATTGTCCATGTTTAGACTCCTTTAAGTGTGCTTAAAGATTGCTTGTTTGATGCTTAAGTGTTGGCACATCAACATGCACATGTGTGTGTGTGTGTAAGCCCTCATTTCCATAACATTGGCCACTGTTTTAGGCTTGTTTGGGAGCTGCCTAAACTTGTTTAAGTTCACCCCTTTGCATGTTGTTGCATGCTCACCTTGTGTGTTGTTGCATACTAGTGTGTTGTTGCATGATTGAATAAAGTCACATGCTTGCTTACATGCTTGAACATCCATATTGTGTCTTGCATACTTGTAGGTTGCATTGCTTCATGCCTTACATGCTTCTTTACTTAGGTTGTGTGCCTAACCTACACAGATCCAGGAGATATGACAGTCAAATGGTTGATTTTGATGGGTCAGCAAGAGGCCACGGGGTGGCTTGACGACACCGGATGTTGTTGAAGGGTTTCAGCCAGAACAGGGTCCGTCAGGGACAAGGACATCAGCTGTGGCCGAAAGGGTAGAGAATCAAAACAAATCGCCAGAGAGGCCGGTGCCCAAGATTTTCGTTCGGGGATTTGGCATTTTTAATACAGGAGATTTTTGAATGGGAAGGATTGAAGATTCTGAGAGAGCATGAAGGCCAAAGCTCCTGTGGGGATTGAACATGATGTGGGCACAAGAACAGGACGTGCTGCACACAGGAACGCAAGGTGCTATGGCACAGGAATGGTTGCGACGGAACCGGACGGGTGTTTGTCGGGTTGCCAATGGCAAGGTGGTGGGAAGACGATGACTAGTGCTTGCCCACACCAATAGGGACTGGGGAGCAACCAGCCGGATGATACTGGAACATTGGTGAAGTGCCATATGACTAGAGTGGGCAGTTATTTCAAGCCCCACACTAGATCAAAGAGGCGTCCGGAAAGGAAAGGAGTGAAAAGGCAGAAGGACAAACTACTCAAGAAGAGGCTGTGCTGAACAGTGAAAAATACAGGCAACATCTAGTACTGGGACTTCATAGTGCTTCACGAGTTATAGCAAGCCGTTCTCTGCATATGGACAGGGCCAACTCTCAATAGAACCACACCTGGAGCAGCTTGGAGGATTGTGTTTTCCTGGGAGGAGCTTCCCCTATGTTGATTCTTCTCCGACAAGGAATTACTGCTTCGAGGGCGCAAACATAACAAACCACTCAGTATCCTGTGGAATGTAGAGACAAGTGGAACGGTGTCTGTCTGACACCAGGATCCGCATCAAATGTAGTCCGTCAAGGACTGGCATAGCATATCGGTTGAGCGCCACTGCGACTTTGTGCCAAACCACAAGTGATAGAGCGCTATGACAACACTAGCCAGAGAAGTGGGGAACCGTGAAGGTTTCAGACCCAGGATGTTCAGGGATGTAACACGTAGATTGCTTTTTCACGTTGGACGTCCCGTACTGTATATTTATTCATGGGGCAGCCGCAGTTGCACGAGTGAAAGCAGTGCTCTTTATTCCTGCACTGAGATGTTGAACTACCCCATGGAAAGGGGGGCGTATGTGTGAATTCGTCAATCCATCTGCCGCTGGACAGTTGTCTGACCCGATTGGAAATCAGCATGGCACGGGTGTGGGCAATCGCGATTACCCTAGGCCGAGGCCTGGGTCGTACAGAACTCTTATGCGTAATGAGTGGGTGTACGTGAGGTCAGTCAGTATACTCCATGAACAAACTTCAGCACATCTCCCTGGGATGGGATATAGGTGAGATAGGGGCGGGTTGTAGACATTCTAAGCGGAGCAGAGGGGGATTAGTGCAAGGTGAATTCCAGAAAAAGGACATAGCACCCCCTTGTCGGATGGTGGGAGTAGATTCGCACACATCCTCGCTGCAATACCTGGTATAGTTTAACTTGATAGATGCTTTCCTAGCCTCGTGCGCCTTTTGGCAAGTGTAGGACGTGCCCGGGTAAGCGACTAAGACAAGTGGTAATATATTAGGACTGGGTAGCAAGCAGAGCAACAGATTGGGAAGCTCTTATTGAGTTAATGCACTGACCCATTTTCAAAGGTACCCTTAAACGACCTCTTGGTCGGTGAGGAACGTCCAATAGCGTTGTAAACAAGTGCGAGATTCTCATTTCTAATCTGTACCATAGCTGCGGTTTCGATTGCCATGCTGATTCTTTTTTCGAAACTAGAGATAGCGCCGCCCATTTAGCTCTCATGGTTTGTAGATTCTTTTGTTCATAGTTGACTCCTCAGTACCATTATAGGTAAGGTATGGTGGTGGGTGGCCGAGCGAAACAGAAGTCTCGCGTGTCCGCCTTATAGCTAGAGGCGATTTTGTGACTAGAGGTGGTTCACAAAGTTGGATCCCGTATGTGAGCACCGGAGGAACATGATTTGCAAATTTGGATTGCGGTATCCGTGTGTTAACAACTAATAACTTTCGACCTCTCTTCTTTTACTCATCACCTTTTTCTCTCGATCGTTCCATCATGAAGTTTATGTAGCTTGGTGTGTTTTTAGTATTTTCTCTCTTCGTGGCCCATGATGGAAATGAGAATGGGTCTTGTATCCCAATCCTTCTCTTCATCTTTTGTCTTAGAATCAAGTCGTTATACACTACTCTTTATCGTGGCTCTCATCCCTTATAGAGAAGACTTTTATCAATAGCCTACATGCCATCTGCCGTCTAGTTTTGTGTGAGCCGAAATTGATTCCACATTGTGATCTGATTTATATTCTAACCATTGTCTGAGTTCTGGAGTCTGAGTCCAGTATTCCTGGGGTGACAACCCGTGATGCCACAGTCTTGTCTGAGCTTATTTTTTTCTCTTTGAGCTTGTATGTAAAGAGGAATCAGGCGATTTGGAAGTGGATAATGAGAATGGCAATGGTTGTGGGTTCTGGTATTTTTTGTGTACTTTGATTATTTGTATTAATAGGGACTTTCAAATTTTGATGAAAATGACGAGAAGAAATTCTTCTGGTTTTACAACGTTTTAATTGATCAAAGAGCATGAGAGATTTGTTAAAAACCTTTGGTTGATGAAATCAATACAGTAGATGTTTTGGTACTAAGAAGACGCGGCTTGGTCCAGATCGGCGTCCACGGGGTGTCTTCGGAAGGAGAGCGAGCGCTTAACCGCTTTTATTAAAAAGATGTCAAAGATTGTTTTCGCGTGGTCTACGAGACATGATGGCAATCGATCCTGAGATTAGTACAGACCAGATCCCTCTTGACCAAGGCCCTAACCCGTTACAAAAACTTAGAACGGATCCCCCGACTGGCTCTCAAGATTAAAGAAGAGATATCACCAAGCAAATTGACGTTAAGGTTCCTGCTGGTACTGAATGGCCATTGGTCCTGGCACATAGCGTCAGATTAGTATCGCAGATTAGTAATAGGTGCGTATTTATGACGATTTGAACAAAGCCAGTCCGAATACGACTTTTCCATCTGCCACACAGTCGATGAGGTAGCGGACTCACAGAGGATGCTTCGCTTCGTTCTGATGGATCTGCAGGTTACAATCAAGATATTGATGGACGAACACTGGGAGAAGACTTGCATTTCACACCCCTGGGGAATATTATTAAGTGGTTGATGCTATTTGGGTTGAAAAATGCTAGAGCTTTATTATATCAACGCGGCTGCGACCACGATTTGCATGAACATGATCCACAAAGAGGTTGAGGTGTACGTGATGACATGATTGGTCAGTCCACAAGAAAGAGAGTCACGTACACACTTGTAAAGAATTCTTTCAACGATCAGGAAGTATAGGCTACGGCTGGACCTCTCTTTGAAGTGTACTCGGGTTACAGGGGGGGAAATGCTGTGGGTTTCTTGATCAATTAGAGAGGTATACGAA
>NW_021029367.1:34080-82679 GCF_004153795.1 Camellia sinensis
CGGCGAGTTCACTAATATTGGGCTTGGCAGTTGTGGATTGATATTAAGTTGCCAGTGAAATTTGGGGTCAATGCGTTCCCATGAGACAACTATTCCTCACATATACTTGCCTCACATCACTTCGGTCGTCCCTCAGGCTCGAGATTTTTTCTCACAAAAACCGCTTTTCTTCACTTTTCTCTCTCTCATGTTAACACCTTCTCTATTCTTTATTCTCTCATTTTTCACCATGCCCGTCCTCGGGTGTGGTTGATGGATCAAAATTACCCGTTGTAGGACTCTTGCCTGCGCAAACATCCAAGCTCGTGGCTACTTCTTTCGGTGAACGTCTGAGGTGACTGCCATCCTTGGTCGAGTTCGATGGGTGGTCTTAGCATTGATGTGTAGTGTTATTCCCGCAAAGCCGTATTGCTTGAGCGGCTCGTCTTTTAGGACTCAATTAACCGGACAATCAGAGTTTATCACCGCATGATCCGGCATGGACCCGGGATTCAGTTAATTTGACCTATACATATATCACTTGCGCTGTTCTATCTTTCCTTTTCCGATTTCGGCGCAGTTTTGGCATGATCGATTGCCCCGCAGAGGGGAATAGAAAATACCCTACTGATTTCCTTTGAGTTCGAGGCACGCTGCTCTGCCTCGATCACCATGGCATGGAAGAACCTAGAGAGATTCCGTGCCGCCGCTCTCCACTTTTTAGTTTCCATCCTCGTCTGAGTGAGTGCATATCGTCCTAGGGCTTGAGCGTGGCCGAAGCGAAGCTGGGGCAAGATTTCTTCGTCACGTTCGGATTCCATCAAAGCTTGGAAATCTTCGATGCTAGGACACACCTCTTGCCCACCAAAGCTAAAGACATGTGTTACCGGATTCCAAAACCTTCCCACAGCGTGGAGAAATGGAAGATGCAATGGAGTGCGACTTAGCGTGAATAGTGCATTTATGCCGAAGCCCCGGAAGTTCAACTTTTCCGAGCTGCCCAGGGTAGCAATCCAAGCTGTGAGATTTTGGATGAGAAATGCCTCCATTTTGATGTAAAACTGAGATGGAATAGGAGAACCACGAAGCTGGAACCTTTATGGAGGATAAGGCAATGTTCGGAAGACACGAGTCAAAAATCTGGAGGTTGCCAAGCCAACTGGTCGGCCGACCACTTTTTCTGGTCGGCCAGCCAGTTTTTCTGGTCGGCCAACCACATAACTGGTCTTCAGGGAAAAAAATTGGTCAGCCAGCCATTTTTAGTGGTCGGTCATGGAGGAAAACTAGTTTTTGGTCTTTTCCTAGTCTCTAGAAAGGAGCTCCTAGCCTTTCCATGTGTTGGGAGTATTGAAGGTCCACATTTCCCTCTGTTTCGGATGCATTCCGTCGCCCGATTTGTCCGAAATGCATTTGCTTATCGAGTTGTTGTTAAGTTTTGCTTATCGAGTTGTTAAGTTTTGCTTTTCGAGTTGTTAAGTTTATCGAGTTGTTAAGTTTTATCGAGTTGTCGAGTTTTGTTCATCGAATTGTTGCTCTTTGTTTATCAACATTGTCGAGATTTGCTTATCGAGTTGTAAACTTGCTAAGGTTTTGTTGTTTCTTAGTAAGTTAAGTTGTTTAGTTTGTTGCGTCAGTTCACTACCTGACTTGGCAATGTACAATGCTCAATTTCCATTCAATCTCATTTTTTTGCAAAGTGATGCGATGCGATGCTAAGAACACAAAATACAACACTTTTTGAACAAAAAGTTGTTTCATTCCATCATAGTTCTTTTTTTACAACATTTTACAACAAGGGTACAAGTTTTAAAGAAAATGAAACTGCCTAACACTGTACAATATGCTACAACTATAAGTAAAAAGGAAAATGAAGCAGGAACAGCTGCATCAATGCTATCGGGCTCAAGATCGGGAGGCTCTCTTCATCCCCTTCGGCTGAGCAGCCTCTGCACCATCCGTACCAGCACCACCATCTGAATTGGAGCCGCCGTCCTCAGAATCCTCCTCGGCACCACCTCCACTCTTAGAACCGGAACCAGAATCATCCTCTCTACCTGCAGATGTCTCCGACTGAGGATGCACAGACTCCTCTTCTTTGCTAGACCCCTTGTCGTCTCTGATAGGTGCTCTATGCCTACCTCAGCTGCGAGTCGAGTCCCCTCTCCCAGCTCCTCGAGAAGGCCTGGATGACCCAGCCTGTAGCGGTGGCATCTGGAAAAAAAAAAAAAAGAGGGCAATTTGAATACATTTGCCAATATATATATCAGATGTAGAAACAAGAAAGCTACATAAAGTGGGTGCATGCAGATACAGTATATGAATGTGGTGTGTGTCTGATGTGCTCTACACATTCAGTCGACTAATGCAGTGAAATAGTCAAATTCATCATGTCATCAGAAGTATGATAAATGCAAGAAAATTGAAAATGTACCGAAACACCGGCGATGAACAGCTGCGTCTCTCTCCACAAAACCATACTCTTGAGTGAGGCCACCACTCCTAGTAACCCATCACAATACTCTCTGGGAGGCTGCAAATACAAGCTTGTAGACACCCCATTTTTGACCGTTCTCAAGACTTGGACATCATCGTTTGAACACTCGATGATCATCCATGCTCGTGTTCCTTTTGAGTTCTCAAAGGTCTCGGCTACGCGCCTTGCCTCCAGATCTCTCAACTTATCTGTTTTGTGCTTGGCCATGGACCAAACACTTGTGTTTTTGCTTCTAAGGGAAAAGGGTGGCTTGTTAGCCATCCCTACAGCCCCCCGACCATGGCATGAGGCCATCGGCTCCTTTTTCTTGCCACCGGCCAAGAGTGTTGGCCGGTCGGCACTGTATTTGGTCGACCGGCCATTGTGTTGGTCAGTCGGCCATTTTTGCTAGCCAAACCCTGTTCATCTGCTTTATGCAGATATTTTGGCATCCATTATTTCCCCCCTCCATACATGTGGAGGGATTTGCTCCCTTGTGTTAGCTTCTTCAAGAAGCCTAGGAATTGAATTTCTATAAGAGGGAAGCCTCCCCTTCCTTTCCAGTGGTGCTGGGATTTAGGTTAGAGGATTTTGTATCTATCTTTCTGTATAGTTCCCTCTCTTTACATTTATGTGTGTGTTTTGTGCCCTAAAGGGGTTTTTGTTCTTAGTTTTGCACAAAGACACCTAGTGTTACACCATCCCCATGGAGCTGAGGTCCCTTGAGGCTGATTTTAGGGTTCTTCGATTGGTTTGAACTCAGAAAACTTGCTGGAGTGGTGTTCTTGAAGAGGTTCTTCAAGAGTGAGAAACTATCCTCGTTATTCCCCATTCTTGCACAAGCTTTTAGCCTATCTTGCTTATTGTTTTAAGCTTAGCTATAAATTGATAAAAATTCTGATTTTGCATGCTTTTGATCTTTGTTTAAGATCACTTTGGTGTTTTGGGTTGTTTACCCCCTCTTAGGCCTTGTTTGGCCTCTTTTTTTGTGCCCTTTTTGTGAGCTCCGGGACCATCTTGTATTGGCCTTCTCACCACTGAAATCATTTCAGTTGTGGGGATGGTGTTTTGAGATCCTAAGAAGGAGAGGGCCATCCCCTCTCCTTGTTGTCTTCAATACTTGTCATATTTGCCTCACATGTGAGCACCTTTGTTAAGTTCATGTTGGCCATGTCTTAGCTAGTATTTGTGGTTATTTTTCTGTCATATACCACTGTTTTTTCCTATCTTGGTCATCCCATGCTTGGTTTATACACTCGTAGTGTAAATCTTGCAATCTAGTCCTATATGCTTTATGTTTGAGCATGTCCTTCTAGCTCATGTTGACCTCATTTCAGTGGATTTTTGGGGTTTTTTTATCATGTCATAACTCTGTCTAAACTTGGTTTAATAGCCCCTTACATACACCATGCACTTGTAGTGCATTTCCATGAAATTGCCCTAACATGTTTTGTGCTTTGAGCCTTGTTTTTAGCATGATTTTGGCTTGACCCAAAGAAGATTTTAGCCTTGTTTTACCATGCTTAAGGTCTGTTTGGTGTTGTTTTGTCATGCTTGCATTGTTTTGTATAGCCATGGTTCAACCTAGCTTGTTGGCTTTGAATGTCCAAGTCATTAGTATGCATTGCTGGGACTATTCTTATGATTTGGCATCATTCCATATGATATATCAGTGCATATTTCATGGTCATACACTTGCATTTGTCACTCTTTCATTGCTTTGAAGAGTTGTTGTTTTGTGTTTCAAGAATGGACCATTGTGCATGCATTTATGCTTAGGCCTTTAGGATGCCTCATGTTTTGCCCCTTTGTTTTAGCTTGTTTCGGCTTCGGTCATTGCTTGTTCTAGGCTCACTTTGCCATGATTTAGGACTATTTTGGGTTATGCTTGCTATATGCTCTTTGTTTTGTGTAGCTTTGGTTCAAGTCCCTTGACTAGTCTTAGGCCTTCAGCCTTAGGCATGCCATGCTTGACTCGTTTATGTGATTTGGCATCACTCCTAGCATCATTTTAGAGCATGTAATGTTGTCACATTTGCATGCTTTTCACTCCTTTTAAGTGTGCTTAAAAGTTGCCCTTTTATGCCTTAGTCTTTAGGCCAATTGGCATGCATGTTTGTATGTGCATTTGTCCTCATTTCCATTATTTCTTGGCCACTGATTTGGACCTATTTGTGAGCTGTCCATTTTGGTTTAAGACCATCCCCACATGTTGTTGCATGCTTGCCTTGCATGTTGTCACATGCTTGTTGCATATTTGGTAAATTGCATGTTGTAGTATGCTAGTTCAATTGTGCCTTATTGTATACGTGGTCCATGACATGTTGTTGCATGCTTAAGTTGTAATGCATTTAGCATGCATTCTCTTTTTTAAGTTGCGTAACATGTTGTTACGTGTTTGCCTCACATGTTGTTACATGCTTGAATGTTGTCACACACCTTGCATGTTTGCGTGCTTGTTAAGTTACATGCTTGTTTGCGTGCTTGCCTTTGCATATTGTTATATGCTAATTGCCATGTATAGCATTTTTGTTTGCATGCTCATGTTACATTAGTTTGCTTGCATGCTTAGGTTGCATAGCATTGTGCATGCATCCCTTGCCCCTTGATCAAGCATGATAGAGGTTGGGGGCCCCTTATGTGTTTTGGTTTGCATTTCATTTGATATTAATTGCACATTCGGCTCCTTTGACCATCATGCATTGAAATGCGTGATTAGTGGTCCGAGGGTCGAGAACCATACTCCTTGAACTCATGACATGATATGGAGGGTGGTTGTGCATAAATAGTCTTGCAAATGTATTGCCATACCTCTGTTTGTCCTCTGCTGCAGCAAAACAACATTTTGCAGATAGCTGATCGGCTATCTGGTGTGCCGATCGGCTAAAAGTGTTTGGCCGATGACCTCACAAATGGTCGATGACACCTTCCCTTTGGCCGATGGACTCTTAGCATGTCCATGAAGTGCTTCTAGAGCAACACAGGACTTTCCACAGTTTTCAGAGGTGCAAAATAGTGCAAACAGAAGCAACGTGAGGCATGGCAACGGATTTCCAAGCGAAGCTGATCGAGCGTGCATTTGTCCCTCTTATCGAAGCCGCTTTACTATTTTTTGTAGCTTTATTAATTTGTTTAATTAGTTAAGGGTTGTGTAATAATTAATTAGCTTGTTAGTTAGTTAATTATTTCATTTGTATTATTCTTTCGGACCCTCCGTTAAGAGGGCGAATTTTGTAATAAGTGTGCGTGAGTGTGTGAATGTCTTCCAACCTCGCGTCTTTTTCCCTTTTACTTACCTGCTTTCCATGGTTAGTTTTAGGTCATGTTTCAATTAGCATCCTTATGCTCACATGTTTGCATCATTCATCTGTCTTGCATGCATCGGGCTCGGCGCATCATACAAACTGCATTGTATTTCAATAGCAAGTTGAATACATGTATCGATTGTTGCATTTCACGTGCCATCTTAGAATAGCCGAGCTTATTTCTAGTCGCATTTTGCATGTGTTGCATTAGCCATCTTAACATGAGCTAGGATCATGCATGTGATTACTAACTAGCTATTGTTTTGGCTCGGAGTACTAGGTAAGCATTTATGCTTTAGCATACTGCATGCGTATAAATGTTGCCATGATAGCATGCTTGTCATGAGGCTATTTGCTTATGTGATATAACGGCTTGAATGCCTGTGGGTGGAGGTTGGATTGTTTAAATTGGGGAAATTCATTGAAATCTGTGTTTTAGCCTACTTGCAAGTAGCAAACTTCAAAACCGTTTTCAAACAAACGGGTATGCGATGCTTTGTTCCGAATTAGGCGATCTAGTCTATACTTGTTTTGCTGTGCGCATCACGTAGTAAAGATTAGCTAATTAACCAGAATAAGAACGCATGTGTTTTCAAAAACTCGATATCATGCTTAGTACAGGCCGATCTTCGGATCGGGCGAGTGGGGGTGCTCATAGATGACCTTCCCCAATCGTACCCAAGTTCCCGAGCCGAGGCAACTTTGGTGATGACGGACACGTGGCCTTAGGCAACAAGTCAGAGTTTCCTAAATTTCCCAAAATAAAATATTTAGGTGGTGACTCTGTATCTGGCAAAGCAGTCCATGTTTGGCACTTCTTTCTTAAAAATCTGTTTTCCAAAACGATATGCCAGATTTGGACTCTTTGGTGATTTATCAGTCTTGCATTGCACATTGCAAGATCAAATTAAGAACCGTGACAAATGAATCCGAACTGTAGAAGCATCCAGCCCTCTACAAAGCTCAAGTCATCAGTGAATGAATGAATGTCTAAATAGCTAAATATTACATCAAAACTCTAAAGCATACCAGTGGCGAGTCAGGGTCACTGACGTATCAATGATCAGGCAATAGAGGCTCTAAGGGAATCGAGTAAGACGTCCCATACCACCAGCCTGTCAGCTCAGTCGGGAGATCTGGCCATCCAGCGTGATGGTAAGTCGGGGGAATCAGTCCAGCCCCGCCTCTCGGTGTGTCGGCCCTGCTAGTCGAAGGGGTATCTGTGACCCAGACTCGACTCGACAATGAGTGAGAGTACGGATACCTGACAGTGGAGGCATCAAGTGCGTATGGTGGTAGGTCGCGTACTCTCCCTCCTCCAAAAGCAGAACTGCGTCAGTACCCAACATGAGCTCCTCAACATCTCGGGGAGCGAGTCTCTCAGTGGACCGCATGCCCTCTGGTGGTGCTGGGGGGATATCCTGAACAGGGTTGCCCATCGTCTGACGCAAGAAACGATCCCCCAAAAACCAGGCCCTGCCAGCTGGCCCCTTAAATAAAATCTTGTATCGAGAAGCGGCCCACGCCCTAGAGAACCGGAACCGAGCATCTCCTAACAAGGGTGCCCATGGCTACCAGGTGATCTGCGGATAACAAATGCATCAACTAATTAGATGTTGTAAATATGAAAGATGAACCAAAGCTAAAAACATTACGAACTGAGAGTTTTGGATTACCTCCGTCGGCCATACAGTGTCGAAGATCTGTCAGAGATAGGGCAGAGTCTCCCGAGTCCTCGGCCGGCACAGACCCTCGAATCTACGAGAATAGGAGATCTCAAGAGGAACCTCCACCTCAAGCTCTGGGGCTAGCGTCGAGAAGTATGCATAAACCCATAGCTATGGAAAAAAAAAATGGGACAGTAGCTGTCAGAATACAGAATGTATAGAAAATACAGAATGCTGAGTGCAGGGTATGAATACAGAATGTATAGAAACTACAGAATGCTGAGCGCAAAATGTGAATATAGAATGTACAGAGAATGCAGAATGCTGAGAGCGGAGTACAAAGTACAGAATGTAAAGTGTGCCGTGTGTGCAGTATACAAATAATGAAAAGCAGAAATGTAAATCAAGAGGGCAGAAAGTACCTCCCAGGCTCGCCAGTAGCCACCGACTATGTTCCCCCGCCCGCGGGAGGTCGCGCTCATATAACAGCAAAAGGTAGCGAGGCCGGCACCACCCCAATCATACTGGCTGACCTGTGATAGGTCTACCAAAGCACTGAGCAGATAAAGTTCAACAGTGTTCCCCCTGTCGGAGAACAAAGCGGTCCTAAGATGGAACATCAAAAACCCCCGAGCATACTGCTCTATCTCCTCGATAGTCTCGGCTGAAGTCCCCCTGTACTACATGGGAAACCAGGTGTACCTGACTCTACCCGATGATCTGTCGATCGGCGGGCGGACTCCCAGTAGATAAATCTAAGCCGCCTCCCACTCGCCCATATCTGCATCATAGGAGACCGGTCGACCGGCTACGTCAAGGCCAGTCAGTATGGCGAAGTCAAATGGGGTCATCGTTATGTCCCCAGTAGCTGAAAAGTGGAACGAGTTGGTGGTGTCCCACCACCTCTATACGAGTGCCCCCATAAGGCTCCTACTCGCCAGGTAACATGATAACCCCGCACAGAAAGGTCCAAATCCCACCTCGTCCACAATATGGCGAACGGTATCTGGGAGCTCCATATACCACTCCCTAGCAAAGATCGATCCATAACCCCGTGTGAACGGGAAGAAACCTACATTCAGAATGAACAGATGTATTCAATTTCATATTGAAATGTATGAGCTGTGTGCAAATCAAATCAGATACTGTGTTACGGACTGCGTGTTCAGTATGAGTTGTGTGTAAATCAAATCAGATACTGTGTTAGGGACTGCGTGTTCAGTATGAGCTGTGTGCAAATCAAATCAGATATTGTGTTAGGAACTGCGTGTTCAGTATGAGTTGTGTGCAAATCAAATCAGATACTGTGCTATGGACTGCATGTTTAGTATGAGCTGTGTGCAAATCAAATCAGATACTGTGTTAGGGACTGCATGTTTAGTACGAACTGTGTGCAAATCAAATCAGATACTGCGTTAGGGACTGCGTGTTTAATATGAGCTGTGTGCAAATCAAATCAGATACTGTGTTATGGGCTGCGTGTTTAGTATGAGCTGTGTGCAAATCAAATCAGACACTGTGTTATAAACCACGTGTTCAGTATGAGCTGTGTGCCAGAAGAACGAGCTGTGTGCCCAAAGAACGAGCTGTGTGCTAGAAAAATGAGTTGTGTGCCCGAAGAATGAGCTGTGTGCCAGAAAAATGAGCTACGTGCTCGAAGAATGAGCTGTGTGCCAGAAGAACGAGCTATGTGCCCGGAAAATGAGCTGCGTGCCTGAAGAACGAGCTGTGCGCTCGAAGAACGAGCTGTGTGCCCGAAGAACGAGCTGTGTGCCCGAGAATGTGCTGTGTGCCTGAGACAAACTGTGTGGTCATAATGAGCCGCGTGTTCAGAGTAAGCCGCGTGCCAAACTAACAAAGTTTTATGTTGTGAGCTGCGTGCCAAATGGACAGAATACTGTGTTGTGAGCCGCGTGCTAAAATAACCAGAGTATTTCTACATATGAGCGGTGTGCCAAATAGACCGAGTGGTGTGTGAAGGTGTTCAGAACGAACAGATAAAATACATAGTGAAAGCATGAAATGTGCAGGAAATGCAGAATACATTGCAGAGAACGTGGAAGTAAGGTACGTACCTCTCGCGCCTGGTAGGACAGATGAGACTCTGGTTCCCGTAGCAGTAGGTCCACAGGTGCTCGTCGCTCAAAGTCAGTAAAGCGATGGAAGGTGGCAGGAGCTAAGACATGCTCTGGAGGGTCGTACCTCTCAGGGTCAAAAGGGCGAATCCTCGGAGGCAATGACATGATGTCTGGCTCGTCCCCGGCATGTGGAGGACCTCCGCCGTGATGAAAGCGATCCGCCATCTGAAGAAATCTGCAAAAATGAGCGAAATGAGCCAAAATTGCAAAAAGTCAACAAAAGTCAACTCTCGGGAAATGAAAAAGTCAACTCTCGAGAAAGTGTGCCAAACCTTGAGACAAACATACCTCAAGTGGTGAAAATGGAGAAAGAAGCTCTGAAATCAAATTTTAATCGGTTCAAAGTGAAGAAAATCGAAAGTTTTTGCGAAACAACTTCGCGTGGGGCATTGGAAAACGCGTATGAAGCACAGATCTGAGGGAGAAAATGGTCTAGGGAACAAGAAGAGCTAATTTCAGCCTTAGAGGTGTGAGCAAAAGTGATTTGGACAAGTTAACTTAAAGATCCGAACCTGAAAGGACAAAATTGTCCCTATTTTCATAAACTGGTCGGCCGACCAGTTTTTCTAGGTGGTCGTCCATGGTCCTAGGTGGTCTCCAAGGTCCCTTTGTTCTCCCTGTGTATTTTGGTGATGATTGGAGTCCTCAGCCCTCGAGAAAGTACAAGAAAAGTGCACTTTTCGGTGCGAAATGTCTCCGCAGGAATTTCAATTCAAGTCTTCGATGCGTGGCTCATCGTTACTCGCCAAGAGCAAGGTGTATCCTTTTTGAGTACGTTGCAACCCCTCCGAGAGGTAAATCGGAGGTCACGTTTGAGTTTCTCTCTTTAAGGCTCGTACTTCTTTACTCAGTATTTTGTTTCAAGCATGCTTTTGAAGTTGCATTGTTATGCACACCACTTGCATTGTTGTGCACGTTCCACTGGTATTGTCATGCACCCATACTTTACTTACGTTGTCACGCATGTTTCACTTGCGTTGCTATGCACTTTTCCATCGGCGTCATACGTATCCGCGTTCGATATAGTGTTGAACATATGTTGCTGACTATGTTGTACCTGTCAAGTTTCTCTCTTTTGCAGACATGATATTGTATGTACAGTTCATTCGAGGCTGGTGCAACTAGACGATATTGTATGTACGGTTCATTTGAAGCTGGTACGACCAGACGAACCGGATGGTATTGTATTCTCCGTGTTAGACATAGCGAGAATTGTACAATTCTCTTACATCCTTTCTGCATGTGATGTAGTTTGGTCTATATTCGCTTGCTTAAATTGTTGCATTTATTGTGCATATTTGCTTCATTACAGCTTTCTTTACATTATCATAAGTTATGTTTGGCCTCGTGCATGTCTTTTGCATTCTGCCCCTACCTGCGGGTGCATCTCTTTGATTATCTTGCCTGTTTGTCTAAGCCTTCAGCCTTGTCAAAAATGGGTCATCTCTGGGCTTTGACATTCACTCCCATAACTTATGACTTTCGAGTTCTGTCAAAGAGGGGCAACTGTAGACACCCCATTTTTGACTGACCGTAAGACTCAGACATCATCGACTGAGCACTCAGTGATGGTGCATGTTGTGCTCGTTTCGAGGTTTCGGAGTTCTTGGCTGAGAGCCTCGCCTCTGAACCTCGGGACCCTTTCGTACTTTGACTTGGTCCGCAGGCCAGGTCTTGTTTTCCCTTCCCGGAGGTAGGGAGAGGTCTTGTAGACCACCTCTCAGTGGCTGTGGGCTACTTTTCACGGTTGTAGGCCACTGTTCTCGGTTGGAGACTAGTTTTCGATTCTCGGAGCCGAAGGCCGCGCGCCTCGGCTCAGGAACATTCTCCGTTTGGCACAGTTTTTGGAACACACCATGTTTCCTCTGTCTAGAGGGACACTGTGGCCCGGCAGACCACTTTTGTGGTCGTGCCACTTTCGGTGCTGAACAACCAGTTTTCGAGGCACCCGGCGGCGCACTTTGCCTCCCGAACTCCCGGTTTGCATCCATGTTGGTTCTTTTTTGGCATGAACCTTGTTTTCCTTGTTTGGAAGGTGGTACAAGGGTGGGAGACCACCTTTTCTCCTTGGAGACCACTTTTCCCCGCCTGCTGGTTTTTCTTGTCGGGAAACTAGTTTTCTTGATCTTTGGGCCACATTTGACGGTCTCCCACTACACCTTAGGCTTGCTTTCAGTGTGGAGACCACAAATACCCTTGGCCAACCACTTTTTTTTGGGAGACCACTTGCCCTGGTCAGCCGACCAGGGGAAGTAGTCGGCCGACCACCTTTTTTGGTCAGCTGGTTTCCTCCTATTTTGTCAGATTGTGTGGATGCCAACTGTGCCAGCTGGAAGGCACAGACTGTATCCTCCATACACATGTATGGAGGTTTTGCATCCAAGCTTTTAGCTCCTTGAGGAAGCTTTAGCTTCAAATCACTATAAGAGAGGCTCTCCCTCTCCTTGAACCAGGTTCTGAAATTTTCCTATGGCTCAAGTATACACTTCCCTCTATATCTCTATATTTTTGACCAAAAGAGTGGGTTATTCATCACTTTAGCACCTCAACTCTTAACCATACACCTCCACCATTGATCTGAGATTCTTGGAGGGTATTTTCAAAGGTTGAAGAGTTGGTTTTTGGTCCCAAAACTTGCTGGTTTTGCTGAGCTTCAAGGGTAACTCATTTTCCCTCTTTTTAAGCTTTGTCTTGATCACTCTCTTAGCCATACTTGCATGTTTATTTGAGCTTTGTTGTCAACTAAAAAAAAGCTTCATATTTAAGTGTTTTTCATGTTTGTTTAAGGCTCTCTTGGTGTTCAGGGTCACCTACCGTCTTCCATGCTCTATTTAGCCTTGCTTTGTGCCATGCCTTGAGACCTTTGTGTTGATCTTTTCTTGGCCTTTTAGCCACTAAAATCCAGCAGATTTTCAGTGGTTGGCATGTGGTTTTGAGGGCTTAAATCAGAGAGGGGAGACCCTCTCTCTTTTGGCCTTGTTTGTTTGCATTTTTGGCCTTTCAAAGGAGCACATATTTTCATACTTCCAATGCTCGGTTCAGGCCCTTTTTGGTGACTGTTAGGACCTGCCTAGACTCTGTCTGTGGCTGGTTTGGTCACCTTGTGTTTGCCTCTTACTTGTGTAGAATAATCTCTTTCATGGCTTATCAAAGTAGCACCTCATTCTTGCACGTATTGGTCATGTCTCAGTGGGTTTTTGGCCATCTTTTGGCATGTCATGATTTTGTTTTTGGCTGGTTTGGTAGCCTCTCATATGCTTCATATGTTTGTAGTGTAAATCATGTTTACTAGCTTGAAATGAATGTTGTTTTGGCCCTCCAATCTAGCATATTTTGGCCTTGATCCAAACTGATTTTGTTCATATTTTGGGCTGCCTTAGCTTTATTTTGAGGCCTCTTGGTCGAATGATGCTTGCCATGCATGCTTGTAGTGAAATAGCCTTGCCTAGCTTTAAGTTTTGAGGTCCCTTGCATGCTTAACTTGAGGTATTTGCATGTTTTGGCATTATGATGAATGTTATTTCAGAGCTTATTTCTTTGCCATATTCTCATGTTTGTCACTCTTTTAATGTGCTTGAGAGTTGCATCATTGTACCCCATTTGTGAGCCATTGCATGAGCTTCATTTTCGTGCCTTTCAAACCATCATCTTAGTTCACTTTTGCTCCTATTCTGGCCTGCATATGGATTGTTTGGAGTTGGTTTGGCCATTTGATCATTGCCTTGCATGCCTATAGTGTAATACACTTCACTAGTTTCGGTGCTTGAGCCATTCAACATGCGTTGTGTGAGTTGTTTACATCATTTGGAGTCATTTTGTATGCCATTTCAGAGTTGAAACATGTGTCCTTGCACTCCATATCTCATCCTTTTCAATGCGTTTGAAAAGTTGTGTTTTATGCCTTAGGTTTGGGGCCATTGCATTAGGCATGTTTGCATGAGTTTTAGGGCCTTGTTTTCATCATCTTTGGCCACTAATTTGGGTGTGGCTGAGGCCCATCCATTTTGGTCTAAGTCCATTTCGCATCATGTATGCCATTTTCATCACATTGTGTATGCCATACATCTCGCATTGTGTATGCTGAGCTTACATCGCATCGTGTATGCCATGTTCGTTGCATTGAGTATGCCATGTTCTTAGCATTTTGCATTGAGTATGCCATTGTAGTTCATAGCATTGAGTATGCCATGTTGTCACATGATTGATCATTGCATTATGCATGCCTTGTTCATCTCATTGTGCATGTTAGTTTCTACGTGCATTGTGTATGCTAAGTGTCATGTGCATTAAGTATGCCATTGTTAGTTCATAGCATTGTGTATGCTAGTTGCATGTTTGCATGTTATCCCTTGCATGTTTGCATGACTTAGTTGCATTGCATTAGGATTGCATGCTAGAGTTGCATTGGTGCATGCCTTGTTTGTTGCATTGTGTTTGGAATAAGGGTTTGTCCAAACACGGGGAATAAGGGACGTTTCATACTTGAAGTGATGAAACGTGCCTCGATTCCCGATCACCGGCACTCTTGACTACCCATGACGGAGTTGTTGACTTTAGGTGCTTGTATGTGCATTCATTTCACATTGAGTCGTGCAATTCGACTCCTCGGCCATCATGCATCGAGATGCGTGATTGGTGGCCCGAGGGTCAAAAACTACTCTCTCTTGAGCTTATGCAAGGATGGGGAGAGTGGTCGTGCACACATGTTGCAAATACTTTGCCACTTCTCTATCTTGCCTTCTGTTGTAGAAAACTAGAAACCAGAGGCAGAAACTGGTCGGCCGACCAGATTTTGTGACTGGCCGACCACATTTTCTGGTTTTTCACCACAAAAGTGGTCGGCAGGTGGTCTCCAAGGCCAATAGCTGGTCGGCAGCCTTCCCACAAATTCCCAGGGAGAAGTTTCAGGCTTCTGGAGCTTTGTGCAATGTTCTGAGGTCAATTGCAAACAAAGGCAAGTCGGGGCGTCGCTAGGGATTTCCGTGCAAGGTGATTCGAGCATGCATACATCCTTCATCATCTGAGGCAGAGTTGAGGTAGCCCATTTCACATAGTTTGCATGCTTATTTAGTTGTTAATCTAGTTGATTTGTTAACTAGTTAGTGTTGTGTAATAATTAGTTGTAGTTTGTTATTCATTTCGTTGTGTAATAACTTGTTTAATTAGATTTTCTTAGATTAGCTAGTTGGTTCTGTATTATTCATTCGGGCCCTCCTCTGAGAGGGCAATTGTTGTAATAAGTATGCGTGTGTGTCATGCATGCCTTCTAACCCCCATTTCTTTCTCCCTTTTATTTACCAGCTTTCGATGGTTAGTTTTAGGGCATGTTTCAATTAGCATCCTTATGCTCGCATGTTTGCATCCATTCATCTGTCTTGCATGCACCGGGCTCGGTGCATCATACTAACTGCATTGTATTTCAATTCCTGTTTGAATACATGTATCAAGTTGCATCTCACATGACATTTTAGAATAGCCGAGCCTATCTTAGTTGCATTTTGTATATGTTGCATTAGGCATTCTTGACATAGTTAGGATCATGCATTGATTTCTAACATAGCTTTTGTCTTAGCTCGGAGTACTCGGTAAGTGTTTATGCTTTAGCATCCTTGCATATGTGTGAGTGACTACCATGATAGCATGCTTGCCATGAGGCTAACTGCTTACGTGATATAATTGCCTGAATGCCTGTGGGTGAAGGTTGGATTGCTTAAATTGGAGCAACTCATTGAAATCCTCGATTTAGCCTACTTGCGAGTAGCAAACTTCAAACTGTTTTCAAACAGACGGACATGAGATGTTTTGTTCCAATTTAGGCGATCTAGCCTATACTTGTTTTTCTGTGCGCATCACATAGTAATTCTAGTTTAATAACCAGAATAAGAGCACATGTGTTTCCAAAAACAAGATATCATGTTAGTAAAGGCCGATCTTTGATCGGGCGAGTGGGGGTGCTCATTGCATGGCCTTAGGCACGAGTCAGGGTTTCCTAAATCCCCCCAAAATAAAATATTTAGGTGGCGACTCTGTATCTGGAAAAGCAGTCCATGTTTGGCACTTCTTTCTAAAAAATCAGTTTTTCAAAACGATTTGCCAGATTTGGACTCTTTGGTGATTTATCAATCTCGCATTGCACTTTGTGAGATCAGATTAAGAATCGTGACATTGAGTCCGAACTGTAGTGAGCCCAATGAACAAAACGGGATTTTCTCGGGACGTTCGGGGATGTCTACACCAAGTGCATAATATGAACGCTTAAGCAAATTTTTGATTGAAAATGGTTTTACTAGTGGAAAGATTGACACAACACTTTGTTAAAACCACAAAATGATGATTTTCTTGTTATACAAATATATGTAGATGATATTATATTTGGAGCTACTAATAAAAATTTGAGTAAGGAATTCACTAAGTGCATGCAAGGTGAGTTCGAAATGAGTATGATGGGTGACTTAAAATATTTTCTCAGATTTCAAATCAAGCAAACAAAGGAAGGGATTTTCATTAACCAATCTAAATACACAAAAGAGCTACTTAAAAAATATGGATTGGAAAACACAAAGCCAATCAGAACTCCAATGAGTCCATGAACAAAGCTTGACAAAGATGAAAATGGTAAGTCAGTCGATGAGAAGAAATATTGAGGTATGATGGATCCTTACTCTACCTTACGACAAGTAGGCTGGATATAATGTTTAGTGTATGCATGTCGGCTAGATTTCAATCTAATGCAAAAGAATCACACTTATCTGCTGTTAAACGAATTTTTAGATATCTTACCGGCAATCAAAACTTGGGATTATTTTATCCTAAATGTGTCTCATTTGAACTAATTGGTATTTCAAATGCCGACTATGCCAATAGTTTAGTAGACCGAAAGAGCACTAGTGAAACTTGTCAATTTCTAGGACTTGCTTTAGTATCTTGGTTTAGTAAGAAGCAAAACTGAGTTGCTTTATCCACTGCTGAAGTTGAATATATAGCAATTGGAAGTTGTTGTGCTCAAATATTATGGATGAAACAACAATTGGAGGATTTTAATATGCATTATGATCATATTCCAATTAAATGTGATAACCCAAGTGTAATAAATTTGACTAAGAATCCAATTGAACACTCTCAAACTAAACACCGACAAAACACATTGAACACTCTCGAGCTAAACACATTGAGATTAGACATCATTTTGTACGAGATCAAGTTTAAAAAGGGGGATATTGAGCTTGAATTTATAAACATCGACAAGCAATTGGCGGACATTTTCACAAAGCCCTAAATGAAAATCAATTTTGTTTAATCAAAAAAGAACTTGGAATGTCTAATCCAATTTCTTAAATTTTGGATTGTAAGTCATATTTATAAATCTTAGATTATTAAGTTTGATATGGAGCAGTGATGATTTTAATGTAAAAATAGACTCCAACATTTCTATTGTGAATTTTTTGAACTTTATATTTTGAATATATCCACGATTTGAGGAGAAGTTTTCTAAAATATTCATGATCTGAAGGGTAGTTGTTTCAAAAAAAATTATATTTTCACATTATTCTAAATATTTTTTTCTTACTCCTCACCCTCACAAACCATTTATTTTGATGATGTCAAAGGGGGAGAAGAAATGTGAACTTGAATTAAGCTTATACTTCAATTGCCAAATATCGTTGTTACTGTAATTCATAAATGAAACTGCTTTTTGATTTTAATTTTGTGTCAAAATCATACATATATCATCATCATCAAAAAGGGAGAGATTGTTAATCCTATGTTTGATTTTGATGATATCTAAAATATTATGAAATAAATTGCAATTATTTAATATACATTTTTTACAATCATTTGACACAAAATATGAAAATAAAATTTATCGTCTTGATATAGATTGCACTAATTTAAAAATAACTAAACTTATTGTGCATCTTTTGAATACTTTAATTTAATATGCATATATATATATAAACAATTCAAACCATTTCCACATCTTTTCTTATTTATTTTCTTCCTTTGATTGATTTAAAGTGTTTCTTGGCAAGAATGATGCAAGTCCAAAAGGCTTATAAATTCAAATGAAAGAAAAATAGAAGGAAAGAGAAGCCTACCTAGAATCTCTTTGCGACGGCTAGTTTTTGCTATGGCTATAAAAGAAGCTTTATAGAGAAAAGAAAAGACATAGAAGTGGTAAAAAAAAATTGTGGGTGCCATTCAAGAATTCTTAAAACATTGTGTTATGCATTTTCATTGAGCTATATAATTTCTTTGAGAGAAATTTGTTGAGTGTTTGAGCTTTTATTGTAAAAGGGTTTCCAATCCATCATCATTTTTCTTGTAAAAGAGAGTTATATTTTTGTGAGTGATTTTTTTAGATAAAATTACATGTGTTAAGTGTGATTAGTACCGGATTCACAACTAGTTAGTTGGAGTGATTGGGGTTGATCAATTATTAAGGTTGACTAGCACTTGTAAAGCTAGGAGTGTAGTTTCTATTTAACGAATAGTGAAGAAATCTCAAGGAGGATCTTGAGAGGTGGACCACTATAAATTTTGTATTTGCTCTCTCTTCCCTTCCTTCACGTAAGTTATTTTTCTTAGTCTCATTTATATTGCTTCATATTTATTTCTCATTTGGATTAAATTTTAATTTATTACTCATCTTTATTATTTCATATTGTTAATTGTTTATTATTTGGGTTAATTTTTTAATTTAGCAATTTATTAGAAACCCAATTTAGCCCCCCTCTGAGGTTGCTATTTGGGTAACAAATAGTGACAATATTACATAAGTCGCAAGATTGAAAATCCGTTATGTTGGTAATCATCTCTTGTACCACAAGTCACAATTATCTAAAATTTAATTTAATTCATATGCAAAATATTGGCTTTCGATAGTAAATTTTCAAAGATTTCTCTCAACCGAATAACCTCCCACTAACTATGGCATGTCTAAAGTGTGATAATATATATTAATTCCACATAATAGAGTCTCAATGTGAATTCATAAACAAAAACATGTTGGATTAATTTAATCATAGAATTAAAATTCACTAATATAAATAAATCATTCTATTTAAAATAACATATTAGAAGTTGTAAGCATAAAAAAAAAAAACAGAGCCTAAACAGCCCGCCTGCATTAGCAAGTGATGTTATCGATGATGCCAGCATGCGTCAATCTACACATGTTGATGATGTTGGCATGCATTAGTAGCACACGTCAACGCATTAGTGAGTCAAATTAGTGCTTTGTGTCACATGAAGCCAACTATTTGAGCATCAGTCCCATGCGCCACCTCTCGGATTCTGTTTGAGCTGATTTTGGCACTACTCGACTCGATTTTTCAAGAGGAATCCAATCAATTTTTTCAATCAATGACTCTAAATGAGGGAATGTTCAACACTCTCTCTCAGTTGAGGGTGATAAGGCAAATTTTTGAACTTTATCTTCTTCATCAAGCCTCCCATGGCTTTAACTCTCACCCAAATTTAGGGTTTGAGATTTCTCCTCAACCATAAGTCAGAATTAGGACCATAATATACCATTTTGAAGGTCTCAAAACAAGGATTCCAAAAATATCATTTTTATAACATGAAAACAAAGCATGTAAAAACAACATGCAGTCAAAGTTAGGAAAATCAAATATAACTCATTATTTTTCCCAAAATCTGACCGTTCGATTTTTGCAAACACTTTATAGATACGATTAAAATAGTACGGACCACAACATATGTAAAATTTAGGATGATCTTGAGATGATTCGAAAAATATCAATTTTTATGTATAAAACACATGTATATATTTATGCAAAAATAGCACAAAACACCCAACAATGGCTCTGATACCAATGTAGAAAAAAATAATAAATAATACATAGTGAAAATAGACAGATTTGGGCATACCTTTTACGCTCAATAGAATCCATAGATCATGTGGGTGAATCATGTGCCTCCATTGATGTCTTCGAACGATTCCCAGCAATAGGGTAGAACTATAAGAGAACTACCCACACTCTTCATAGTACAAAGGCATGGTTGTTCTCCCATGGCAGAGAGCTAGAAAGAGAGAATCTTTTTGTTGAAAAGATATTTGGTTAAAAACCCATAATAGGTTATACGTAATATATATAAATGCAAGAGATGTAACCACCCACAACTCTATCTCCCCAAGAGATGAGATTATGGGTTATTCACTCTTATCCCCAAGAGAATGTGGTTTGAAATTCAAACTGATAAGGTACATGGGTCATGGGTGATGCCACCATGAGTGCCGAAACCCGGGTCCGAAACTTGACCCAATTACTAACAACAGGTAAACTAATATAAAATATGTTTACAATTAGCAAAATCAATAATTGAGTAACCATTAACAAATTTAAAGATTGAGTCCATTTTATCAAAACTTCATCTTTTCACCATCTAATAACGAAAGTGAAATTCACAAGATTTTAATTTATAACTGGGTAATGATGTCAAACCCTATGTAGACACCTCATTTTGATTTACTATAACATTGCCTGGGGGGTAACCGTGCTCGTTTAAATAGCTCGGACCCTCGATTCTTTGATAGTCTTACGAGTGCAATTTGAAACATAAATAAGAATCCAGATTTGGCAATTTTTATAGAAAACCCATTTTATTACAAAATATTTCCCAGAAATGGACTATATCACTAGATCTTAGAGTCACCACCTAATATTTTGGGAAAAATAAAAAATCTGTGACTATTGCCAAGGCCACTGCTCGTTGTAACCAAGGATGCTTGGCTCAGAACCTTAGGTATGAGAGGGGAAGGTCATTAATTGAGCACCCCCGCTCACCTGATCAAAAGATCTGCCTCTACTAAACCATGATATGAATTTTATTAACTTTATATGTTTATATTCTATATATTTAATAAATCCTAAAATTTACTATGTGAAGCAAACAAGTATAGACTATGCCATTCATTTTGGAACTATTTGATTTCATTTATTTTGAAAGAGTTTTGAAGATATACAACTCAAAGAAATTGAGTTTCCAAACATGAAAATCAACTTCATTCCAAATTACACGACACAACCTCCATCCACCGACATTCATAAAGTTATATCAAGTAAGCAAGTAATCACATGGTAGGATGCTAAACATAATAAGAAAAACACATACGAGCAGGACGCTAAAGCAGAAAAACTTACATATTTACCAACGTCCCGCGAACAGTTACAAGACAAAATCCTAATGCAATTCACTTATCTGGTGCAACTAAAGATTCGTCTTCTAATATATAACATGTGAATCATCTCAAGAACATGAGGTAGCACACATAATCACATAGGAATTGATTAAATCCACAAATGCAAACTTAGCCGAATTTAGATGCATAAAATATGGATGCAAAGCATGGATATAATAAGAAGCAAAATATGATGCTTATGTACAAATAAGAAAAGCAAGCAAAAGAACAGGATAAAAAGAAGCGGGATGGGAAATTATTACGACACTTTAAATAAATAATTACAAACCGAATAAGAAAGAGAGGAAGAAAATATTACAACAACAAAAAAAAAAAAGCCTCACAAAACACTCAAATGAAAACAAAATAGAAGCTTCATATGTCTTGAGGATCAACTATCATGCTCAGCGCAAGACAACTGCTTTGTTCTAAGTTAGCTAGTCGGCCAACTAGGTCTAGCAAAACATGTCTTGTTGTAACACTGAGAAAAGAACAAACAAGGAATATGTATGTGGCTCAACTACCCACTTCCAGTTAAATTACAACAAAACTAATATGAAATTAAACCAAGAAAACAAATATAAGATAGAAAATACAAAAAAAAATGAAAGAATTGAAAATTCGCCTTCTAAATAAAGATTGAATTTCTTGATTTCCAAACTTCCTTTTGATCACCCTCAAGGTTGTGAATTATGTTCTTGATCCTCAATTCGAAAGCTTGGAATTTGAGCTATACCAGTGGCTTCGGACAAGTGTAGGAAATGATTGCCTGGTTCTTAAACTTGGAAAAGACTACTCTCTATCTCTCTTTTATCAAACCTCTAGGACTTGGTTTCAATGTGTTTCTTGGGAGGTTTTTGTAATGAAAGATGAGATATATGAAGGCCAAAGACAACTTCACTACTTTGGCAAGACAACACTCTTGTTTTCAAAACTTTCTTTTCTTTCTCAAATTTTAATTGAAACTCATTAGTCTCTCTACACTTCTTCTCTCGAATTCATCTCCCCAAATTCAAGACTTGAGCTCTCCTTATATAGGTAATGCAAGTGGAGCAATGGTGGAAGATAAAATGGAGAACTAATGGAGCATTTAGGGAAGATAATGGAACTAATGGAGCACAAATGGAGTTAATAGAAGACAAATATGGAGCATTACCCTCAATGGATCAAGAACTAGGCAATGCAGGCTAAGTATACATACATTTGGTGCAAAAATGGGTCCAAAATGGGGTTGTGAAGTGCCCCACCTGAGTCGACAAAATAATCAGTCTACACTCGACCGGGTGGTCGACCAGCAAAGGAGAAAGTAGGTCGTTTTGCTTCGGTTCAATCCAGCTTCACTCTGGTTGTCCGAAGGGGCTTAAACACTTGACCAAAGCAGGCTTAGGATTGGGAACAAAGCTCAAATTCCATCTTTTTACTGAGGATTCTTTGGGAAACACATTCTTATTTTCATTATCGGGTGATCAAAAGAAACCACCCAAGTCTTAGGGCTGCTCAAAATGGGGTGCCTACAGTTGCCCCTCTTTGACAAAGCTCGATATGTCATTTCATGAAATGAGTGAACGTCAAAGCCTAAAGACGACCCTTTTGACAAGGCCATAAGACTTGGGAAAACAAACAAGATGCAAATACAATTGGTTGAACTCAAGGGTTGCCTATTGATCCCTTTACAAGGAATTAAACCATCACAGTTTAAGGGCAAGACAAATGATATGCTCAAAATTCAATTCAAAAGTTGGACATGCATGTTTCGCGTAGCCTGTTGTTTTGAAATTCATGGTCATACAATACAATGCAATGGAATGATGATAACAATATGAAGATGGTGATATGAGAGGCAAGCCTCATGCAAATGATATGAAGCATCATAGGGGGCGCATCGTATGCAAATAATAGAGAGAATACATCGCATACAAATGTGCCACAACATAAATGATTGAGGGGAAAGGTGAACTTGAAATTCAAACTTGTCTCACACGAGAGGAAGAATAGTGAACTTGAGATGCAAAAGTGTCTCAAGCGAGAGGAGGAATAGTGAACTCGAAATCCAAACGTGTCTTACGCGAGAGGAGGAATAGTGAACTCAAACTCCAAATGTGTCTCACGCAAGAGAAGAAATATTGAACTCGAAATCCAAATGTATCTCATGCGAGAGGAGAAAAAATGAGCTCAAAATCAAAATGTATCTCACGCCAGAGGAGGAATAGTGAACTCAAAATCCAAACGTGTCTCACACGAGAGAAGGAATAGTAAAGTAACCAATAAGCATACCTAACTATATTTTACACGGGGAGGGGAATGGTTTTAACCAGGTAATCTCAAAATCCTAACACGTTTCACGTAAAAGGAGGAAAGGTGGTGTAACCAATAGGCATACCTAACCGTATACGGAGAGGGAGAAGGTTTTAACCAAGTAAATTGGAAATCCTAATGTGTTTCATGTGAAATGAGGAAATGTGTTGTAATCAACAGGTATACCTAACCATATTTCATATGAAGAGGGGGGAAGGTTTTAACCAAGTAAACTTCCTTACACGTTTCATACGAAAGGAGGAAATATGGTGTAACCAACAAGCGTACCAAACCATATTTCATACGGAGAGTGGGGAAGGTTTTAACCGAGTAAACTTCCTAACACATTTCGTACGAAATGAAGAAAGTTTGTGTAGCCAACAAGCGTACCTAACCATATTTCATACAGAAAGGGTGAAGGTTTTAACTAGGTAATCTCGAAATCCTAATGTGTTTCACCCGAAAGGAGGAAAGGTGGTGTAACTAACAGGCGTACCTAACCATATTTCATACGGAGAAGGGGAAGGTTTTAACTATGTTTGATTGATGCACAAATTTATTTTTCATTTTCTTTTCTTCTTTTTTCAAATTATGTTGTATTTTTTCTTTTTCACTTTCTTATTTTTTATACATGCAACATACATCAGTATACATATATATATATATACATATACATATATGGATACATACACAGACATATATATACAGACAGACACACATATACACAAAAACATACGGACATACATATATATATATATATACATACGGTATACATATATATGAACAATATATACATATGTCTCCCATGTTCTTGTCTCCTTCTCCCTTGTTTGTCTTCTTCAACTGTCACGCTGGGTACATGATTTCAACAATCACGGCGCCTGACCGACAATAGTTGAACCGGCCCTGACTTTCAACGATTTCCTTAGCAATCCCTATTTGGCTTCTTCTTCCTCCATCTACTTCTTAAATGAGCCTTGTGAGTTAGAGCTGGGTAGAGAGAAAAACCATAAAATCCCCCTGTCCCATTACTTTACAAACTCTCTATTACTCACCTCTGATATGGAATCTTTCCACCGTACTCTTTTCCTAGATCTTAATGATTCCCCGATAGATTTGTTGACACCAACTCCTCTAAGCCTTGACAGAGTGCCTCTGTCCCAACCCCTATTTTCAGTTTTCATGTGCTGTCAGTCAAGCAACTGATGGTCGTGCAGTCTGATATCGATGCTAACCATTACACATTGAAGTCTTGCGTGAAGATCATAACCACGGTCTCCAATTCATCCTGCCGGTTGTAGGGTAGGACAAGTGAAGTATATCGGTTAAATGCATAACTCTCCCTACTCCAGCGTATGTACAAGGATGCTCAAGAAGAGATTGCAAATTTGGAAAAGTAAAGCAAAAAGTTGAAACAATAGGAGACCTCTATGGCATGATTCAGAGCTCCTTGGTGCTCTTCATTTGACGGCCGACGATGAGTAATCTCTTTTGGAAGCTCTGTCAATGATGAGGTAGAGTCTTCAAGGGCTTCCCGAGAGTAATGATGAAGTGAGGCAACTGAAAATGAAAGCGGGTGGCGAAGCGTCAACCTATAACCTTTGCCACCAGAAACACAAATCGCCAGAAATCGAGAACAATGCTTGCATTCTATTTTTTTTTTTCAATTTGTTTTTCATTTTTTGTATTTTTTCTTAGGAGTGGGCACTTATAGCTTCAAATCTCTTTTTTACAACTTTGATCGAGGTTTTATCCTTGACATTTAATAAAAAGAGTTTTGTTTTGCAAATCCAAATGCCATGAATGGCACTTGGGCATGAAAACCTTTTCTCTTTTTTTTTGAATTTTGAAAATGAGAATGGTTGCATTTCAATGAGTTCTGAATTGAATATTACGCCTGTAACTGACCAAAATGTAGAATATAACTCAATGAAAGAAAACAAAGCAAAAATCATCCCAAACGCACCTATTTACGCTTGTTGGAATAAAATGGACACAAAACAAAACATCACCTATTGACCGCTCAGTCAACCATCTGACCAAAGGACATCGTCGGAAACAACTACTGTACATTTTTTAGCGAGTGCTCGACTTAAAAAAAGGACAAATTAAGGCGACAAGGACTCGAGAGTGGAGAGAAATGATGAAAAACTTGACTCAATTGTGCCCCTAGTTCATCACTTTTGACTTTTTCTTTTTTGTTTTGGTTTTCTGCTAAAAAGATTTTGATCAATATGAGAGTTAGATTAGCATGCTTTTTCTACTCTCTTTTTTGAAGTCATGTAAGTCAAGCTGTAAGCACTGAAAATTTTCCTTTTTTAGGTCCAATGAATGGTTAGATTTTTGCAAAAATGGAATAATTGCCAAGAAAATTAACTTTACGAAAAGTCCTCAAAATCTATTTTTGCCAATGACCACTACCCGACCAACATGAAATCGACCCTTGAGATGCACAACTAAATCTGTCTTGCAACTGAACTTGTCATGAAGGAGAAATAGGACAACTAAATCGAAAAGGATGAGTCAATCAAACATAGATAGGATAGTTGAGTCGAATAAAGATACACCAATCAAACATGGATGAGATGAGTGAGTTGATAAATGATTTGGGCCGAACTTCAAGATGAAGCTGCCTACATATCCTAAAGATAGGAATCAGGCCTTAAGTAGTTCCAAGCTAAGGTTCACTCGGGTATTAACACTCTCATTTTGTGCTCTAACTTTTGTCAAAGTTACCCTCTCGGGTTTTTGACCTTGCGAGCTTTTTTCATTTTTATTAATTATTTTTCATTTTCCAATTTTTTATTTTTTATTTTATTTTATGTTCTAACTTTTTCCTGAGTCACCCTTGTGGGTTTTCGGCCTAATGAGCCTCTCAAAGATAGTATTTCTTCAGCTTATCCAAGGTGAATGGTGGCGAGAACTCAAAACCATCCAAATCCATAAGAATGACTGTTCTTCCTAACTAGATTGACTTGATGATGTACGTACTCATTCAATTGGGTTTGAACTTGCCCCTAGGGTCGTGGATATGAGTTCAATTGTCCTTCAACACTAAGTCTCCCTCTCTCAAATCCCTAGATTTGACCTTTTTTTTAATGCCCTAGAAATCTTGCATTGATACCCCTGAACATGGTATAATGCCTTCAATCTTTGCATATCAAATAGCATCAGGTCATTAAATTAGGTATATTGCCAATTAGCTTATGCTATCTAACATTCAGCCATAATCCTCATCGAAGGCACTTCTATCTCAATCAGCAAAACAGCCTCCATTTCGTATACTAAAGAGTAAAGAGTTGCCCCTGTAGACGTTCGGATTGATGTCATGTATCCCCAAAGTGCAAAAGGCAATTTTTCTGGCCAATCTCTACAAGTTTCCACCGTCTTACGTAGAATGGCCTTGATGTTCTTATTTGTAGCTTAAATAGCTCCATTAGTTTGTAGCTTGTATGTTGATGACTTGTGAAAAACCACATTATATTTCTCAAGTAGCATTGCCACTTCTCCTCTAAATTGTGAGCCATTGTTTGAGATTACTTCTTTTGGCACCCCATATCTACAGATGATGTTATTTCTGATGAATATGGCCACGTGTGATGCTTTTAACACTGAAAACGACTGTGCTTTAACCCACTTGGTAAAATAATCAATAGCAACCAAGATAAGTTGATGCCCATTTGAACTCTTCGGTGTGAATGCTTCGATGACATCTATGCCCCAGATTGAGAAAGGCCAAGGTGAAGTCATGTTGTAGAGTTTTAATGGCAGGATATTCATACAATTGGCATGGATTTAACATTTGTGGCATCTCCTAACAATGTTGATACAATCTCCCTCCATGGTTAACCAATAGTATCCCTGTCTATGGATCTTTCTGGTCAACATTATACCGTTCATATGGGCTCTACACTCTCCTCCATGGATGGCTTCCATTATATGCTTTGCCTTTTCTTCTTCTACACACAACTTGTGTATTTCTAGGTGTCCCCTTCTATACAGCTTATCTCCGCAGATGATGAATTGAGAAGCCAAACGCCATATTTCCCTTTTGTCCTTGGCATTTTCCCCTTGCGGGTATGTACTGCTTTCCAAAAAGTTCCAAATATCAAAGTTCCAGGGGTTTTCATCTTGAACCTCTTCTGTTACAGCTACCATTTCATATACGAGCATATATCTTTGCTCTATCAAGATTGATCACATCTTAACCCCAACTGGCATATTTATCAAGGAGGCCGGGGTTGCCAATGCACAGGCAAATTAGTTGTTCTCTCTCACCAGGTGTATAAATGTTTGTCTTTTGAACCTTGGGATTAACATATCTCTATTGGCTTAAAAGACAACCAAGTTTGAATCCCCAATCGTATCCAATCTTATTGCCCGTAGTTCTAGGGTTGCTTCCAATTTGCCAATGCACACCTCATACTCTGCTTGGTTGTTGAATACCCTGAATCAGTGTTTGAAAGCTGAAGATGTGGGAATCATCTGGTGCAATGAGGAATACACCATCCCATAGCCAAATTGATTGGATGCTCTATCAAAGTACAACTTCCAAGTGTCTTCTTCCATCTGCATGATCTCCTCATCTACAAATAAATATTCTATATTTTCTTCTCCTTTAATCGGGTGATCAACCAAAAATTCTACCACAGCCCTTTCTTTAACAGATTTGCAAGCCACATACTTGAGGTCAAATTCAGAAAGCAAAAGCAACAAACGAACTAGCCTATCGGTAAGCACTGGTTTCTCAAAGAGATTTGATGGGGTCTAATCTTGAAACCAAAATTGTTGAGTAAGCTAACAAGTAATGTCTCAACTTCCTAGTGGCCCAAACCAAAGCTAAGCAAGCATTTTCCAAAGAAGAATAGCGGCTCTCATATTCAAGAATTTTCTTACTTAAATAGTAGACGGCATTCTCTACTTTCTCATCTGACTCTTACACAAGCATGATCCCGTGGCTAATTTAGTCACTAATAAATACAGAATCAATGGTTTTACTGGCTCAGGTGGAGATGACATGGGCGAATTCTACAAATACTACTTAACTTGCTCAAAGGTGAACTGACACCGATCATCCCATTGGAAGTTTTTTTCTTTCTTTAAAAGACCAAATAGTGGTTCACAGGTCAAGGTTAATTTGGAAATGAACCTCCTTATGAATTCCACTTTTCTAAGAAAGCCCGCACCTCCTTTTCAGTTATTGGTGACAACATTTCTAAGATAGCCTTAATTTTAGATGGATCAACTTCGATTCTCCGCTATGTGATCAGAATTCCAAAAATCTTACCCGCAATTACCCCAAAGGTGCATTTTTGTGGATTCAGCCTCAGCCTGCATTCCCTGATTCTCTCAAAGAATTTCTTCAATGTAGTATAATGGCCTTCTTGATGTTTGGACTTGATAATCATGTCATTTACATACACCTCAACTTCTTTATGGATCATGTCATCCAAAATGTGGTAGTTGCTCTCTGATAGGTGGCCTTGTCATTTTTCAAACCAAATAACATGACCTTGTAACAATATGTCTCCCATGGTGTAGTAAATATAGTCTTTTTTTTGTCCTCTAGAACCATAAGGATCTAGTTATACCCTGAAAAAATGTCTATGAATTATAGTAAGGCATGCCATGCAATGAAGTCTACCAATTCATCAATATGTGGCAATGGAAAGTCATCCTTCAGACTAGCCTTGTTCAAATCCCGGAAGTCAATACGAACCATATCTCTGCTATCTTTCTTTGAGTCTAACACAATGTTGGCTAACCAAGTCAGATACTCTGATATAAGCAAAACCTTGGCATTGATTTGTTTACTAACCTCTTCTTTGATTTTCAATGCCCAATCCGGACAAATTCTGCGAAGCTTCTGTTTGACAAGTCGGGCCTTAGGATTAAAATGGATCCTATGTTGTACAATCTTGATATCAATTCTAGACATATTTTCGTAGGACCATGCAAAAATATCTTTGAATCCTTTAATAAAGCAACTAATTGCTCACGTTCCTCCGAAAATAAAGTGGAACCAATTTGGACTAAGCGAGGATCTTTCTCTGTACCCACATTTACTGAAACAATTTCGTCGATTAATGGTTTAGCATGCCTTTCTTCCTCCTAGTTGATTAAATTTTTCAAAGCCCGAGAAATGTCTTCCTCTTCATTTTCATCAAAATTCTAAAAATTCTGGTCAAGGCTATGAACTATAGGCATAGAGAAGTAAGCAGAAATCACAAAATCTTTATTTAGAACCTGGGGCTCAACAGTTGTAAAAGACTCAAAGAAAAAGAAAAAGCAAAAGAAGACTTTGACATCTCAGACAAACTTGAATCTGACTCCAATCCCACAAGCCCATCGGACTCAGACTCAATAACCACTTCAGAACTCTCAATAAAAGTTTTTTCAACATGCCAATTTGCTTGCGATCCATTCACTGTATCCATGATGAAGCTTGAGTAATCAACAAGTGGTCCTTCCCCAATCACAGAAATAGTCATATCCCCCAAGTTCATTGGTTCAACACTAGCATTAGACTCTTTTAGCAAATCAGCCAGTATTAAACCCAGGACGTCCTATGTACTGCTTTCATAATTGACATTGCTGTCTTGACCAATGCTGATGCTAGGATCTACCCATTCCTCATCACTATCAGAGAGCTGATGATCAAAGAGGATTTCAAACCCATGATATCTCTTCTCTTCCTCTTAGTCAATCCATGGGTTAGGAAACCCACAGAAAGGGAAATTAACTCCTTCCTAGACAAAATGCCCATTCAGGGTTCAATGAATTGGCTTATGGACCAATTCTAACTGTTGCCTAATTCTCTTTGCCTTAATCATCCGCTTGATCTGTGCACTCTTCCTTTTCCAATCAGCTTCTGTAGGTGCATACCTAGTCTGAATGCATGCTGGTTATGAGGTACTTCACTAGTTTTATCGATACCTTTCCTACCACTTTGTCCTGATCCCATCCTAGGAATGTGACCCAATTTACTCATGAAGTAGATGGATTGGGCACTAACGTATACACGTTCATCTTCTGCCATGATAGTTTGAACTAGCTGGGCCTCTGCTAATGTAAAACCTGAGAGGAACACATCCTCCTCTCCATGTTGTATTTCTAGCAACAGTGACTTCTGGGGGAGGATGAATAGATGAATTTCTTAAGACTGTAGCAATTCCTCTATCATATGGGTATTTTACCAGTTGATGCATCATGGATGATACAGCTTTTATCTGATGGAGCCAGGGCCCTTCCAATAGCAAGTTGAATATTGCGGGAACATCCATGACATTAAATTCAGCTTCGTGCTCAAATGGATCCATTGTTATTTGCACTTTAACTGTCCCCATAACCTCCTAACTAGTATTATCATAAGCCTGGATCAATTGAGTAGTGGGTGTGAAATCTGCCAGCTTTAGCCTTATCACATAAGTAGTGCGTGAAGGACAAACATTGATAGTCGACCCAGTATCAATCAAAACAATTGAGACCCATTTCTTCCGACATTCAAGCAACATATATAAAGGTTTGTTGTGTTCTAATCCCTCTAGTGCTAATTCTTTGTCGGCAAAGGTTATTGTAGGGACTGTCTCTCTTGGGGTGATTAGCGACACCAACTATTCCGAAGTTGTGTCAATTGATAGCTTAGCCTTGCTTAAGGCTGACAACATCGCTTGTCGGTGCTCTCAAGAAGCCATAAGATGCCCCCAGATGGAAATGTTTGCCTGGATCATTTTTCAACTATTTCAGAACTAGGTCTTCTTTCTCTTTCTCTTTCTCTTTCTCTTTCTCATCTTTTTGTCGTTGCCCGAAGACTTTCCTTGGTCTAGGTGTGGAGGCTTGAAGTAGCACCCACTCGTAGGCAATTATCGGGCTCTACTCGAATCATCCCCACATTATACTCAGGTTAGCTTTCTGGTTCTTTTCCCTTCTCTCTAGAACCCTTTCCTTTACTATTGCCTTCAGTTTTTCCAATGTTGATTTTTGGTTCATTCACTTTTCTCTCGGTTTTTCCATCAGACACTTCGCCACTTGCTTGACCAACCATGACTGGCATTGGAATTTCTTGGATCCCACCACCCTATCTGTACATTTCCAAGGTTTAATTCTTCAAAGAATTGGAAATTGGCCAAGTCCTCCTCTAGATTGGCCAAGTCATCCAACCCCTGTTCAAGTACATCCTCTCTGACTATCATTGATAGAACATAAGTTAGGCAGAACAACCACAGGCTTCAATTGACCAATAGGTACAATATACTTTCTAGGATTATATTCTTGCTCTGGTAGCTTCCCAACCTCAATCACAAGCACTTTGGCTATTTCCTTTAACACTACCACCATAAGGTTTTTGGGTTTTGGTTGGGTTAGAGATGTATCCAGGAATGTGTACCTTGGGTTTAGGTAGATAAGAGGGTGTGATATAGATGTTAGGGTTAGAAGTGGGCGATAATGTATGGATAAAGTTGAGACAAGGAGGTGGTGGGATTTTGTTATGGGGTGGCAATTGGTTGGTAGTGACATTGGGTTTTGGGAGCTGTGGAGGAGCTATGATTTTATTGTCAATGAGACCTTGAATCTCATGATGGAGACAGAAACAATGATAGGTATAATGTCCAGGCTGTTGGTGAAAGGCACAGTATTTGGCAGGGTCATGTTTCGCTAGAAGTGGATTTAGAAGAGGTCGTGGGTCAAGAGGTTTGAGATATGCTTTCTATCAAGATCTTCATGGCTTTGGTAAGGGACATATAGAGAGGGTTAAAGTTTTTGGTTCAGGTTCAGGCTAAGTTTGTTATTTGTGGACTGGCATTGGCAAAGGAGTTGCTATTTTGGCAGTGGTGGTAGCGATTGAGTTGACCTCAGAAGGCTTCTGAGCCATGTTACTACTGGTGGCAGTGTTTGGATTGCGGCCAAAGGTCTTCTGTACCAGTTCTTTGTCATCCACTATAACTTCCTTCTTGATGGCATCCTCTATCTGAACTCATATTTCATGCAGCTCTTTGATAGTGAAAAGTGGAAGGACTATCATTTTTTACAACATTTTTCCATGTAGATTTCTTACTAATATACAGATTTGATCTTTCTCTGGCAGTTTGTTAGTCATCATCGTTGCCTTGGCCCTCCATTTGGTAATGAAGGCTACAAAACCTTCGTTTGGTTCCTGTTGGGTTGCTTCTAACTCGCAGGTTACTTCAATCTGAGTGTTGTATGCATATTGGGTGACGAAAGCCTCAGCCAATTCTTTCCAACTTTGTTTCACCAAATCTTTGAGTTTGGCATACCAGATGGCAGTCACTCCTGATAGAGTTCGTCCAAATAGAGATAGCTTTTGCCAACGAGTCAAACCCATAGGCTTTAGAACATCATAAAATAAGCGGATATGCACCATAGGGTCACCAAATCCATTGAATCTATCAATTTGTGGCATCTTAAATCGTTCAGGTAGCTTGATAGCTGTTTCTATATATCCATCTTCGATGTCTGGGATAGAGTTGATTCTCTATGACCTTTTAAACAGTTTCTCCAACTTGGCTAGTTTTAGCATAATCGGATCAAACTCATTCATTTCCAGAGGAAAAATCCCTCTCGTTGGTTGTGGAAGGGGAAAAGGTCCTCCCGATGATTGTGCAGGACCCTCAGGTCTTCTGGTAAGTTGGGTTCAAGAAATTCCTCAGCTGGTGGAGGTGTGATTGGACGAATCACTAGAGGTGGTTAAGTAGCAGATGCCCCAGATAGGCAACATAATTCAGCAACAACATCACCATGGGTGGCACCTGTATTGGCAATAGCATCCATACGTCGTTGAAGGGCCAACAACATGTCCACTATATTTTCAGGAACCTGAAGACACCCTATTTTTGACCGACCTCAAGACTTAGACGACATCGCTTGTGCACTAGATGATTACGATTTTATTTGTTCGCTTTGAGTGCCCAATGTCCTTGGCGGAGTGCCCTGTCTTTGAGCCTTTGAAGCTTGTCCTTTTTGTGCTTTGTTTTGGACCCAAACCTTGCTCTTTCAAGCCTGGAACTTGTGGTGACCTGTCAGCCACCACCATAGGTTGTCGGCCATTGGTATGGTTGTCAGCCATTGGTATGGCCGGTCAGCCATTAGTGGTGGCCCCAGTTGGCCACCAGTGTCTTTTTCCAGATATTTGTTGACAGCTGTGACAACTGTTGGCACAATGAGCAGCATCTGCCTACACGTGTATGGTGGGATGTTTCTAAGCTTAAGGCTTGTTTTTCTATATATATGGGGTTTCCTTCCCCATTTTTGAGGGTTAGAAAATTTGGAACCAAATTCTCTCTCTCTCTCTCTCTCTCTCTCTCTCTGGACTTCTCTCTCTCTCTCTTGTAATTTTATTCACATTTGCTCACAAATCCTACACTTTTGAGGGTTAGAAAATTTGGAACCAAATTCAACAGTGTGCTCTGGAGACAAAACAGAGTTGATTTGGAGAAGGAGAAAGCGTAAATGCTTCTACCCAATAGAGGCTTGCAGCAGCAAAATAGTGGTCTTTCGGGTGAAAAATCGAGCATGCATGCATCCCTCAGTTCCTGTGGCCTTCTAGTTAGTTTGTTTAGTTAATTAGTTGTAGCTAATGCTTGCAAGTGATGTAATTATTCAAGTAGATTAGTTAATTAGTTCATGTTGTAATTAATTAGCTTAGTTGCTTTGTTATATTTGATTAACTTAGGTAGTTAATTATTTATTTATTTTACTTAATTAGCTTAGAATAGTTAGTTAATCCTTTTAAATGTTATAATAGTTAGCTTAATTAGCCTAGTTAGGTAGTTAGCTTTCATTCATTCGGACCCTCCTTCGTGAGGGCATAAGGTTGTAATAAGTGTGCGTGTGTGAATGTCTTCCAAACCCACGTCTTTCTCCCTTTTATTTAATCGCTCTTGATGGTTAGATTAGGGACATGTTTTAATTAGCATACCTTAAGCTTGCATCCATTCATTCGTATGGCATGCACCGAGGCTCGACGTATTATCCAAACTGCATTGCCATTTCAATACTTCTTTGAATACGTGTTTAATCGCATGTTATTCAAATCAATCCATATGTCATATTAGTAGCCGAGCCTATTAATTGCATTCTTCACATGCCTTACATTAGACATCTTGTACAATTAGGATCATGCATCTTTCTAACTAGTTTCTGTTTTAGCTTGGAGTACTAGGTGAGTTTTTTATGCTTTAGCATACTCGCATGAATGCGAATGTTGCCATGATTAGCATGCTTGCCATGAGGCAATGTGCTTAAATACTAAACTGTTTGAATGCCTGTGGATGAAGGCTTGTTGTTTGAATTGGACCGATTCAACAAATGTGCATTTTAAGCCCACTTTGTTGAGTGGCAAATCATGTTTTAAGCCCACTATGTTTGGTGGAAAATCTGCAATCTTTAAGCCCACTTGAGGTGGCAAATTCAAACCATTTTCGTAAACAAACATGAGTTGAATTGTTCCAAATTGAGTAAACTAGTCTATACTTAATTGTGCACATCACATAGTAAAGCCAGCTTAATAATCAACAAGAGGACCTAATGTCTATAAAAAAATCATATCATGATTAGTAAAGGCCGATCTTTGATCGGGCAAGCGGGGGTGCTCAATTCACGACCTTTCCCTTTCGTACCTAAGTTCCCAGGCCGAGATAACTTTGGTGATGACAGACACGTGGCCTTTGGCACGAGTCATGAGTTTCCTAAATTTTTTCAAAAATAAAATATTTAGATGGCGACTCTATATCTAGCAAAGCAATCCAATTTTGGCAATTTTTGATTCAAAATCAATTTTCCAAAATGATTTGTAGGATTTAGACTCTTTGATGTTTATCAGTTTCACGTTATACTTGTGAGATTAGATTCAAAACCGAGGAAGTTCGAACTGTAGGGCTTTCTTTTAAACCTTCCAAAAGGGGGCGCGAAAAAGGCGAGCCACACTGAGCCATCACTGATTCTGATGGATTGAGCGAGGATGATCTAGTTGGTAAGGAAAGGGTACTATGGACAATTGATGAGGCTTTCGCTCTTCTTCGTATAGCTGGTAGTAAAGAAACTAAAATGGCTGTCCTTAAACCAAATCTGCAGTCTTACAGAGTCTACCAATGCTAGTCTACAAAACTTGAGGGATATTAGACCGTTCTGAAGCTATGGTGCTACACTACCTTGCAAAAATAAAATGGAACCCCCAATCAAAATTTTATCAACATGCCAGCTCAACTGATTACTGCTAAATCATACTAAAAAATTGAACTCAACCCCACAAACTGAAATGCCTGAACAATTCATCTGAATCTGAGAATCCTAGTAGCGATCCCATACATTGCACATAGCACATAGAAGAAAAGAAAACAAACACCCTTATGGGGGGTAGGGTTACTATGTCCTAGTTTTGAAATGATCTAGGATTTCACTATTCAAACAAGTGGTATCATACATCCTAGAAATGGGAGAGCATCTTGTCCTAATTTTGGAAGGTACTATGGCTCACTATATGTACAAGGCTCTACTCTAAGGGTTCAAGTCAAGGTGACATTACGAAAGAGTCCTTTCGATAATAACCAGTGAAGATCACAGGAAGCCGGAATAGTCAATATAGCCTCTCTTCGAAGTCCAAGAACCTTAAATAGCAGAGCTACCTTTTTTTATAGATCTTGAAAAGTTATTAACACAAGGTCTCAAACGTAATGTCAATATAGATATAATGTCACAAAAAGCTTGGCTGTGCTCCCACCACTATCTGGGTAACAAAGGGACTTTAAGTGCACGAATGCATGCAATGCCATGAACACTGAATATATAAGTGAAAAGAAAAGTCATATCATGGAGTTTGAGTCAAGGTTTCATAAAATCCCCAACAGAGTCGCCAAAAACTATAACATCACCCGAGGGTTACCCACATGCGTTTAAATAGTTCGGACCCTCGATTCTTTGATTTAGTCTCATGAGTGCAATGTGAAACATAGGTGGGAGTCCAGATTTGGAAATTTTTATAGAAATCCATTTTATTTCCAAACCTTTGCTAGAAATGAACTACGTCATGAGATCTTAGAGTCGCCACCTAATATTTTCAAAAAACTAGCAAACCCGTGACTCGTGCTAAGGCCATTGTTTGTCGTAACCAAGGATGCCTGGCTCAGAACCTTAGGTATGAGAGGGGAAGGTCATTAATTGAGCACTCTCGCTCACCCAATCAAAAGATCGACCTCTACTAAACCATGATATGAATTTTATTAACTTTGTATGTCCATATTCCAATTATTTAATAAATCCTAAAATTTACTATGTGAAGCAAACAAGTATAGACTATACTATTTATTTTGGAACTATCCGATTTTATGTATTTTGAAAGAGTTTTGAAGATGTACAACTCAAAGAAATTGAGTTTAGAAACATGAACATAGACATCATTCCAAATTATGCGACACAACCTCCATCTACCGACATTCCTATAATTATATCAACTAAGCAAGTAGCCACATGGTAGGATGCTAAACATAGTAAGAAAAACACATACGCGAGATCTTAAAGTATACTTACATATTTACCGACATCCCACGAACAGCAACAAGACAAAGTTAGCAAAATATGCATGATCTTATATATATAATTCTAATGCAATTCACTCATGAGATGCAACTAAAGATTCGATTTCTAATATATGACATGTGAATCATGTCAAGAATATGAGGCAGCACACATAATCACATAGGAATTGATTAAATCCACAAATAAAAACTTAGTCGAATTAAGATGCATGAAACATAGATGCAAAGCATGGATATAATAAGAAGAAAAACATGATGCTTATGTACAAATAAAGAAAGCAAGTAAAAGAACGGGATAGAAAGAAGCGGGGTGGGGGCTTATTAAAACACTTTGAATAAATAATTACAAACCGAATGAGAGAGAAATGAAGAAAATATTTCAACAAAATAAAATAAATAAATAAATAAATAAAAACCTCACAAAACACTCAAATAAAACAAAATAGAAGCTTCATCGATCTTGAAAATCGTCGGAAACTATCATGTTGAACGTAGGATGACTGCTTTGTTCAAAGTTAGCCAGCCGGCCGACCAGCTAGGCATAGCAAAACATGTCTTGTTGCAACACTGGAAAAAGAACAAACAAGAAATATGTAGTTGGCTCAACTATCTACTTCCAGTTAGATTGCAACGAGACTAATATGAAATTAAAGTAAGAAACAAATATAAGATAGAAAATATAAGAAAATGAAATAATTGAAAATTCACCTTCTAAAGAAATATTGGACTACTTGATTTCCAAACATCCTTTTGATCAACCTCAAGGTTGCAAATTAAGTTCTCAATTATCAATTCAAAATCTTTGAATTTGAGCTATACCGATGGCTTCAGACAAGTGTAGGAAATGATCACTTGGTTTCAATGAGTTTCTTGGGAGGTTTTTGTAACGAAAGATGAGATATATGAAGGCCAAAGACTGCTTCACTACTTTGGCAAAGACAACACTCTTATTTTCAAAGCTTTCTTTTCTTTCTCAAACTCTAATTCAAGCTCATCATTCTCTCTACAATTCTTCTCTCAAACTCATCTCCCCAAATTCAAGACTTGAGCTCTCCGTATATAGGTAATGCAAGTGGAGCATTGGTGGAAGACAAAGTGGAGAACTAATGGAGAATTTAGGGAAGATAATGGCACTAATGGAGCATAAATGGAGTTAATGGAAGAAAAATATGGTGCATTACCCTCAATGGATCAAGCACTACGCACTGGAAGCAGAGTATACATGCATTTGGTGCAAAATGGGTCAAAATATGGGGTTGTGAAGTGCCCCACCTGAGCCAACAAAAAAAATTAGCTTGAACTATCCTTGGGCAATCAATTAGTCGGCCGATTGGCCGAACAACCGGGTGGTCGACTGGGTAAGGAAAAAGTTGGCCGTTTTGCTTCGGTTAAGTCCAGCTTCACTCCGGTTGTCTGACGGGGCTTAAACACTTGGCCAAAGTAAGCTTTGGGTTGGGAACAAAGCTCAAATTTCATCTTTTTAAGGAGGATTTTGTGGGAAACACATTTTTATTTTCATCATCGGGTGATCAAAAGAAAACACCCAAATCTTAGGGTTGGTCAAAATAGGGTGTCCATATTTACTATAATGCTTGGCCACGCTTGAGGAACGCCACCCTATGATATACTCGAAACAATAAGAAATTCCGGATTTTTCAGCTCTAATTTGGAATTGAATGTGCTAAGACTAGTCCGAATTTATCCTAACACCATTAAAATCTCATTCATAACCAATTTGAGCCTCATTAAGTCCCTATGATCCAATTATATTCTATTCTCTCTTGACTTTGCACAAGTTTAAAAAAAATACTGCCTTCAGCGCGTTATTTTATGTATAAAAAAATAAAAAATAAAATATTGATTTTGAATTTTATCAATTTAAATATTGATCTTTTGATTTGTTTTCAATCTAAACTATTTGTTTATTTTTACTAAATAAAACTGATTAGAAAAAAAATAATATTTTAGTTATTAAACTCAATAAAAAATAGTATTTTAAATATTTTCTGTACATCTATATTGAGCTTAGAGAAATGATAGAGACCTATTTTTTCTTGACACCCACAACCTCTACAGACACATGTCTGTGAGTGATAGGAGGAAAAAAAAAAAAAAAAAAAAAAGGTGGCCCAAGCCCAAAATCCATTTTGAAATTTTTTTTTCCTTCACTTAGGGTTGGCAAAAAATTACAAAAATGTACGCGCAACCCTATATGATTGAATCGTCCCTCTCCCATGGTCAAATTAGATCCAACAGCTAATTTTTAATTTTTGACTCTTCTGTGCACTAGCTCTTATTGGTATCTAAAAATTTGCAATGCCATATCATTTTTTAGCTAAAAAATACTCCTCTAAGAGCCTATATAAACGCCCCCCTTCACCTTCAATATTTTTCATTTAAGGATTGAGTTTAAGAAGCCATCTTCTGAATTTAAGAGATTACTCCAATTACTTCGAGAAATCTTGGCTATCTAGCCCCTTGGTCCATTGACTTGACCATTCTAGTATAAAGTTTTCGTATTGAGTCTAGTCTCGAGTCATTCATATAAAGATGAGTCGAGAGTTCTTCTAAGCAAAGAGAAAAACTTAAGGGTAGCAAGGACTTCACCATTGCAGTTCTATGGTTCGAAAGGTTAGTGTTTTTCTTTCTTTTTATTATTGTTGTTCATTTTTTGTCTTTCATTTTCAGTCATATGGGCAAATGACCCTTATGCGATCAAGTCATTTTTGACATAGTTTCACATAGGTTAGCTATCTAAAGTTTTGTTTATTTTGTGTATCCCCCATGCATGCTTCCAATCCTTGTCTATCCTCTTATATTCTGCTTATTTCCCTCTTTATGCATACCTCCTATTCTAGCTCTCCTATACATTTATTTATTGAGACATGTCATGTATAAGTCTTACCAATTTTAGATTTAAAATTGCCATGATGATTAGTAGAGGTCAGGTGTTGTGGGTGCGTAAAACATTCCTATCTTGTACCTAAGTCCCATAATCAAATTCTCTGGTAATGATTGATCAGTTGCTTTTAGGGAGTCATTTAATGATTCTTGGTCTTGAAAACCAAGTGGAGACTCTGAGTTTGGATTATTTCACTACATCAAAACTAGGTTTTTACGAATTCACATCAATGACATACAGTAAATGCAAGCCGTGGATTCTCACTTTTACAATTTTCTTTTTTTGCATGTCTTAAATAATTTTCCAACTATGACGTGTCTATTGTGTAGGTCATGAATGCCAATAATGATGATTTTTTTATAGCTTGCAATGTTAGCCATAAATAATAAAACTTTCTATGACGTGCATATGGCATGCCGTTAATACATTAACTATACACAACACGTGTACAACATGTCATGTATAAGTCTTACCAATTTTAGATTTAAAATTGCCATGATGATTAGTAGAGGTCAGGTGTTGTGGGTGCGTAAAACATTCCTATCTTGTACCTAAGTCCCATAATCAAATTCTCTGGTAATGATTGATCAGTTGCTTTTAGGGAGTCATTTTATGATTCTTGGTCTTTAAAACCAAGTGGAGACTTTGATTTTGGATTATTTCACTGCAACAAAACTAGGTTTTTACAAATTCACATCAATGACATACAGTAAATGTAAGTCGTGGTTTCTCACTTTTATAACTTTCTTTTTTTGCATGTCGTAAATAATTTTCCAACCACGACGTGTCTATTGCGTAGGTCATGAATGCTAATAACAATAATTTTTTTATAGCTTTCAATGTTAGCCATAAATAATAAAACTTTCTATGATGTGCATATAGCATGCCGTTAATACATTAACTATACACGACACGTGTACACAAGTTATTAAAAATATTGAACATTTCACAACGCACAAAAAGCCAATCATTAAAAATTACACTTTTCACGACACAAAAAAAAACTTATTATTTAAAATATTGCACTTTCCACTATATGCAATTGCTATCGTGAAAGGTGAGATCGAAAAATAAATAAATAAATAAGTAAATAAATAAAATAAAATTAAACACAAAAAAAAAATTAAAAAATAATAATCAAAACCCTAAATCTTCATCTCTAACATCCTCTATTTCTCTCTTAGCGCTCTCTCTCTCTCTCTCTCTCATTCTCTCTAAGTCTCCATCTATTACTTTGGGTTCGTTTGGTTTGTATCTCTGAAAAATTTTTGAGAAATTTTCTATACAAATAAGTTTTTAAAAGTAATCAAACCAAATAAATTTTTCTAAAAAAATTTCTCAAAACTTGTAAACCAAACAAGTTTTCCAAACAAATCTCTCTCTCACACACATCAAATCAATCACTTTTTCCAAAACTCTCTCTCAAAATAATTTTTTAAAACATCTTTTGAAAAAAATCAAACCAAACAACTTTTCGTACTTTTTATCTTTAAAACACATCTATCAAACACAAACCAAACATACAATAGGCCACATTCAACACCAAAAAGCTATTACACCTCTCGATTTGCCTCAAAAATCATCAAGCCCTAACACATCTCTCTCTCTCTCCCTCTCTGTCTCGACAATGGCAAGCACTTTCTTTTCCAATTTCCATTACTCCGACAGCCTAACCATCGTCAAAATCTCCGTCTACACCACCATAGTTTGCGAGGCGGTCTCATGGGTTCTAATCTACTGAGCAACCTCCTACAAGTCCCTCAAATCTTCCATCGACAAAGCTTCAAAGAAGCTCGAGACCATGAAGACCGACTCTAACGCTTCCAAGCTCAGCCTCAAGAAGTCCAAGACCAAGAAGATCGATCGCATTGAGTCCAGCTGTGATCTCTCTCTCTCTCTCTCTCTCTCTCTCTCTCTTCAAGTTCAAATCTAGCGCTGTTATCACTCTCGTCCTCTTCGGCCTCTTGAGCTCTCTCTTCGAATGCAAGGCCGTCGCGAAACTTTCCTTTCTTCCTACCAGAATTGTCCAGAAGATGAGCCACAAAGGCTTGCAAGGGAAAGATCCGACTTATTGTTCTACGGCATTTTTGTACTTTCTGTGTTCGATTAGTATTCGGACCAATTTGCAGAAGTTTTTAGGGTTTTTGCCACCAAGAGGTGTCGCTAGAGCAGGGCATTTCCCAAATCCAGATCCCAAGAGCAATTGATTTAATCCAAATCCTAATTGATCAATTTTGGGTACCCTACTTCCTTCTTAGTTATTCTGAAATTTTTAGTTTTGGTTGTGTAATTGAGGGATTTTCTAATGAGTACTTGAATTGATTTTAATTCAAATAGAATTTATTGATTTATCTGATACTTGATCTTTAAATATATCCTTTGCTAGGGCTACATGTGTATGTGCAGTTGTGCACTATACAATTTTGATGATATTGGTGTCAAAGTTATTTGATTGATTCTAATTGGTTTTATGGTCATGATGCTTTAAGTTTTGTGATTATTCTTGTAAGAATATAGAAATATGGAGAGAAGAGCTCGAGTAAAATTAGTAGCACTAAAATTGAATGTATGGAATGTAATTTTAGTAACAATACGAGTAAAAATAATCGAAAAGTGAGGATTGAAACTAAAAGACAACAAAGAGTGAATATTTTCGTTACTTGAGTCCAATTATTGAAAAGATGGAGAAGTTGAATACAATGTGATCTATAGAATAGAAGTATGTTGTTGACTTCTGACATATTATGTGATCAATGAATACTAACAAAATTGAAAAGAAAATCTTATAGTAAAGTTATTATGCCATCCTAATAGCTAGATCTTATTGGATTGTGGAGTTAATTCGATCCTGCTTGATCCAATTTTTAAGTCATGCTTTTTCTGTATGTGACTTGTTTATTCAATCATTGTTGTAATTAGGCATAAGTAGAGATTTGAAGGAAAGTTACTAACATCTGCATCTCTCGTCGTAATCCACTCCACACTTTCCAACTAGACTTTGTCAGTTTTGCATTCAAATTTCAGAAGATATCTTAAATTGAGTTATATACTTGTTGCATAGCTGCTGTCTGTTTGCTGAGAAAACAGAGGAAGCTGGAAAGAAAATGAATTTTCATAGGCAATGGTTATTTAGATATATCAATCGATTGGGGCTTGATTGGCTTGGTCTTTAACTGAGGTCATCTAAGTGGAATTTATTGCTTGGCTCTTCATCCGACTATTGACATTCTGCTCATTGGAGGTCGTGACTCTGTTTGTCAGGTATGATTCATTACCACATATAAGTTACAGCACACAATGTTATTTTTGTAGTATTTCAAGCTCTCCTTAAAGTGCATATAAAATTTGAATTTAATCTAGAAAGATTATTCCCTTACTTGGATGATACATCATGCTTTCAGGTCTGGGATATCTGTAGCAAGATGCAAATTCATGTACTAACTGGGCATGAGAACACCGTTTGCTCAGTTTTTACTCGACCTACGGTAGGCAAAACCTTTTCTGTGGTGGAGGAGAAATGATGGTTTAAATTAACATAGGCACACTTTTTTTTTTTTGCTTTGTTTTTTTCCTCGTTTCTTGTGAAATTATTATTGTAGTATGCAGAGTTATTTCCATTAAATTTAGACCATATAGTAGTTTTTGACAGTTTTTACTGGTCCTCTTATCGAAGCTTTCATAAGATATATGTAGGACACTTTCATGGCAATGATTAGTTTGTCAAACACATCAATACCTGTCCGATGTTTACAAAAGGTTTCAGTACTGTTTTCTTGATTGTGATTGTTTACTTTAGGTTTTTCCAGATGAAAAATAAAAGTTAGAACAAAGTTAAATGCGTATGATTGTCATTGCAAATTCATACATAAGCACACGTTTATTGCTCTCTGCCTACTACCATTTTGAGACACTATGGACTCGACAAGTATGGTGCCTTGTATCTGTGACATTTGTGTGTCCATGATCACAAATCATATCTTGAAAGTGAGATTCTAGTGATTTAGGTTGAGGTTTGTATATATAGTTATTCTTTATTACGTTGATTACAAGGGAAGCATTAATAGTTTGGTAAAATGAAGCTTGCCGCTTATGGGTAAATAAACTTTTGGAATAATGGTGGTTGTGAAAAGAGAGTTAACTTGAAGATAATTGCATATGAGCTAAGAAGGTGAAATCATAAAATTTTTAAAAGTATTTTTAGATGCTGCTGTATGTGCCTAGTTGGAATTATGAGGACTCCATTCTGAAGGTTGACAACTGTTAGCACGTATGTTGAGCTATTCTAAATGCATTAGTTCTAAAATAAAATTGCATGTGCTGCTTAAAATGTATTTTGTACCTCTAGACTCAATAAAATTGTGACAGAATCTTATGGGAGAGAAATTGTATAAAAATTTTGAGTGGCTTCAACATTAGAATGTCTTTCTGTTGGACAATTTTCACTGTATTTAAATTAATTAAATTCTGTTGTGTACTAAACAACAACCAGAATATAAAGAAATAAAGAAAAGGAGAGAATATGTTTGATTACAAAAATCAAACTTGAAATAAAAATATATAAATAAAAAAAACAGATTTTATTTTGTTACAAAAACAAAATTAAAATCTGAATAAATAAACAAATAAAAAACAACACTGAAAGTAAATTAAATAACTTACTTGATTTAATTTCTTCGAATTATTTTTCTGATCAAGTCCAGTGTTTGACACTGTGTCTTTAAGACAGATTCGTCCTCTCCATGGTCCTTTCAGAATTTGGACGTCTATCTCCCAGGATGAAATGATCTACCACAAACAATAGCAGTACTACAAATTGTTTGCCTTACGAACACACTAAGTGTTTACACTTTTTCTTTCGGAAATAAAATGTAGCAAGATGAAGAATAGAATTAACAAAGGTGAAATACGAAATTTCTGAATGAAAAACATCAAATGAGGGTGGTCCTATTTATAGATGTGAAAGTGGCTCTTGGTTTTGAATTAAACAGGTATGTGACTCTTGGTTTTGAATTGAACAGGTATCATACCTGTTGGGTTTTGAATTCAAACAGATAGTAAAACGGGAAGGGCCCTGTTTAGGTGTGCACTAATTCCAAAACAGTTTATTTCTGTTTGAAACCGGGAAGGGCCCTGTTTGGGTGTGCACTAATTCCAAAACAGTTTATTTCTGTTTGAGAACGGGAAGGGCAGAAGATATCTTAAATTGAGTTATATACTTGTTGCATAGCTGCTGTCTGTTTGCTGAGAAAACAGAGGAAGCTGGAAAGAAAATGAATTTTCATAGGCAATGGTTATTTAGATATATCAATCGATTGGGGCTTGATTGGCTTGGTCTTTAACTGAGGTCATCTGAGTGGAATTTATTGCTTGGCTCTTCATACGACTATTGACATTCTGCTCATTGGAGGTCGTGACTCTGTTTGTCGGGTATGATTCATTACCACATATAAGTTACAGCACACAACGTTATTTTTGTAGTATTTCAAGCTCTCCTTAAAGTGCATATAAAATTTGAATTTAATCTAGAAAGCTTATTCTCTTACTTGGATGATACATCATGCTTTCAGGTCTGGGATATCCGTAGCAAGATGCAAATTCATGCACTGTCTGGGCATGAGAACACCGTTTGCTCAGTTTTTACTCGACCTACGGTGGGCAAAACCTTTTCTGTGGTGGAGGAGAAATGATGGTTTAAATTAACATAGGCACACTTTTTTTTTTGCTTTGTTTTTTTCCTCGTTTCTTATGAAATTATTATTGTAGTGTGCAGAGTTATTTCGATTAAATTTTGACCATATAGTAGATTTTGACAGTTTTTACTAGTCCTCTTATCGAAGCTTTCATAAGATATATGTAGGACACTTTCATGGCAATGATTAGTTTGTCAAACACATCAATACCTGTCTGATGTTTACAAAAGGTTTCAGTACTGTTTTCTTGATTGTGATTGTTTACTTCAGGTTTTTCCAGATGAAAAATAAAAGTTAGAACAAAGTTAGATGCGTATGGTTGTCATTGCAAATTCATACGTAAGCACACGTTTATTGCTCTCAGCCTACTACCATTTTGAGTCAATATGGACTTCACAAGTATGGTGCCTTGTATCTGTGATTTAGGTTGAGGTTTGTATATATAGTTATTCTTTATTACGTTGATTACAAGGGAAGCATTAATAGTTTGGTGAAATGAAGCTTGCCGCTTATGGGTAAATAAACTTTTGGAATAATGGTGGTTGTGAAAAGAGAGTTAACTTGAAGATAATTGCATATGAGCTAAGAAGGTGAAATCATAAAATTTTTAAAAGTATTTTTAGATGCTGCTGTATGTGCCTAGTTGGAATTATGAGGACTCCATTCTGAAGGTTGACAACTGTTAGCACGTATGTTGAGCTATTCTAAATGCATTAGTTCTAAAATAAAATTGCATGTGCTGCTTAAAATGTATTTTGTACCTCTAGACTCAATAAAATTGTGACAGAATCTTATGGGAGAGAAATTGTATAAAAATTTTGAGTGGCTTCAACATTAGAATGTCTTTCTGTTGGACAATTTTCACTGTATTTAAATTAATTAAATTCTGTTGTGTACTAAACAACAACCAGAATATAAAGAAATAAAGAAAAGGAGAGAATATGTTTGATTACAAAAATCAAACTTGAAATAAAAATATATAAATAAAAAACAGATTTTATTTTGTTACAAAAACAAAATTAAAATCTGAATAAATAAACAAATAAAAACAACACTGAAAGTAATTAAATAACTTACTTGATTTAATTTCTTCGAATTATTTACTGATCAAGTCCAGTGTTTGACACTGTGTCCTTAAGACAGATTCGTCACTATGTTATGCGCACAGCAAACAAGTATAGACCAAATCGCCTAAATTGGAACAAAACATTGCATGTTCGTTTTGAAGATGGTTTGTTACTCGCAAGTAGGCTAAAATGCAGGTTTTGCCACCCTCAAGTGGGCTTTTAGAAAGGATGATTTTGCCACTATCTAGTGGGCTTAAAACTCACAGTTTTAATGCATTATTCCAATTTAGGTAATTCAACCTCCATCCACAGGCATTCAAGCAGTTATATCACATAAGCAGCTAGCCTCATGGTAATCATACTGTCATGGCAACACTCACACGCATGCAGTATGCTAAAGCATAAATACTTACAATGTACTCCGTGCCAAAATAATAAACTAGTTAGCAAACATACGTGATCCTAGTTCATTTTCAAATGTCTAATACAACACATACAGGATGCAGTTAGAATAGGCTCGGCTAATCTAAACATGGCATGTGAAATGCAATCAATTAATGCACGTATTCAATTCGGAATTGAAATACAAATGCAGTTAGAATGATGTACCGAGCCCGGTGCATGTAAAACAAATGGATGAATGCACGCATGCATAGCATAAGGTATGCTAAATTAAACATGTCCTAATACTAACCACCATAAGCTGGTAAATAAAAGGGAAGAAAGACGTGGGGTTGGAAGACATACACACACTCACGCACACTTATTACACAATTGCCCTCACTCGGAGGGTCCGAATAAATATTGCAGTACGAATAATAAACAAATAAATTATTACAGAATTTCTAATTAATTATCAGAATAAATGCAAGAAGAGAAGTGGCCACGACCCTGCCTCGGGATGCGCGAATGATGCATGCTCGAACCCGTCTCGCCCGAAAACCCATACCATAACTCTGCCACCTCTGTTTATACTGCCCTGTCTCTCTGAAAATTGCCAAAACTCCAGGACAAGTTCCTTGCATGCTGCAGAGCACCACCGGCTAGGGGAAATTCCCAACGGCAGTTCACAACTCCCATCGGCTGTTTATTAGGTCACCGGCATTTCAAAAAGTGTCGGTCGGCACTAAATTCTGCCGGTCGGTAGAAGCTCCCTGCAGAAGACAGTTTTGACAGCAACAGAGAATAGACAGCATATGGCATAGAATTTCAGGCACATGTATGCATGGACACACTCCCTATCATGTAATGGACTCAAGGGAACATGGCCCTCGACCCTCGGGCCACCAATCACGCATTTCGATGCATGATGGCCAAAGAGTCAAGTATGCATTTCAATGTCAAATGAAATGCACACAAAACATACAAAGGGGCACCAACCTCCATTATGTTTGATCAAGAGGGATGGGATGCAAACATGCAAGCAAGAGTAATGCAACATGAGCATGTCATATTATGCAAACCGTGAACTATTCAACAAGCATGCAACAATGTCATGTGACCAAGGATGCCTCAAAACAGTCCCTAAGCATGCCATAACAATGCCAAAACCATGCTTAAACACAAGCAATACATGCTAGAATGAAAGGGTAAAATGTCAAGCAAAGTAGGCCAATAAGCATGATTTACACTACAAGTGCAAGAAGCAAATGAGGGATGCTCTAACCAAGACAACTCGAAATGCGTGCACGCGTGCACGCAAACCGAGGACCGATCCTCAGGCACCAAAATGCCACTCTAATGAGACATGGCAAAGACATGGAATATGATATGCAAACATTCAAAAATCAGTAGCAAAATGAGGGGCAAACAGCCCCGAAACGAGGCGAAATGACACCCGATGCATGGAATTTCTCCCGAAATGCAAAACTAGGTACATGAAATGGCTTACAGCTATACAAAGCATGCATAATTGGTACATGGAATGAAAATACAGAAGTAAGGCAGCCCCAAAATAAGCATTTTACTAGTACAAATCATGGCCAAACAGCAAGCAAAGATAGGGAAAAACCAGTATGCAAAAATGGCCCTAAATATGAGGTTATGAAGCAACTCACAGCTGCTGACCCCAAACAGGTTAGGGCCCTTCAATAACATTGAAGAGGGGCCCAAAATAAGCACATTTACAGAACTGTAAAAACCCCAAAAACAAATATAGATATGGCTAAGCTCTTATGCAAGAAAAGGGGCCAAAAGGTGGCCAAAGAGGCAAGTGGTATCATAAACTGTATTAGAAATCATGCATGATCCTAAGTATACAGAAATGCCTAATGCAACGCATGCAAAATGCAACTATAGCAGGCTCGGCTATTCTAAACATGGCACATGAA
>NW_021029367.1:91267-146684 GCF_004153795.1 Camellia sinensis
AGAGAGAGATACTCAAAATGGTATAACATTAGAGTAATATGCAAGCATTCAACCAACAAGCAAAGACCTCTTAATACAATAACATGTATAAGAAGGTCAAAATAAGGCGACTTTCAGTTTTGATCATGGTCCAAAAATAGAAAATGATAGGCTAGTGAAAGCATGCATAAAATATTGACAGACAAAGAGATATTGGAAACAAGTGTAGAGATATAGGTTCTCAAAGAGACCCTTCAACAAACATGTAGAATAGCTCAGAAATAGACCTAGTTTAGTTAAAGTCGGAGCCCCAAAACAATAAGCAAACTAATGCTTGTAGATATGAAGCAAGAAAAGACTAGATAAAGGGAAGAGGGAGGACTCACCCCTTGAAGACTCAGCAAACAGCACCTCTTGACCAGGTTTAGGTTGCTCCTAAGCTCTGAAGAAACAGCCTCTAGCTACTGGATAGTGGAGGATGGAAGCCTTTGTGCTATTGGGTTTGTAAAGTGCACGATGGAGCAAGGATTCTTGGGTTTGGGAGGCTTGGATAGATAATATGGAGGATTGTACTCTATTGTTTCAATCCCAGCTGGTTTTTCTAACCTAGTATAAGGAAGAGGAGAGCTTCCTTTATAGGCAAAACAAAGTGTAAAGCTTCTTGAGGAAGCTAAACAAGGGTGCATATCCTCCATACACGTGTATGGAGGATCCATTCTGTGCCCTCCAGCTAGCACAGCTGGCATACACTCAATCTGCAGAATGCTCCGGAAGGTCGTCGGCCAGCAAAAATGGCCGGTCAGCACAATAAAGTGCCGGTCGGCACAATAAATTGCCGGCCGGATAAATAGATTGCCGATAGGTGCTGCCAAGGTCAAAAAATGGCCGGTGGGTGTCCAAACTGAAGTCCCGAAAGTTAGCTTTCTAATGGCGCAAACCTTGCATTAAAATTCCTTCTGTGCAAAAAGTTATACCCTTTTTCGTGAAGCCGCGCAGATTCGATCCAACCGGGATGATGCCCGACTTCAACTGATCATATCTCCCCCACCCGGACTTGGCTCTAAGAGATTCTTGAGTGCAAAATGAAGCCCCGAAAGTAAGCTTTCCAACGGTGGTGGCCTCATAGCTAAAATCCAAGTATGCAGATTAATAAGCCCGATTCAGCGAGGACTGCTCGACTCCCTTCTACCCGGATTCATGCCCGTCTTCTCCTCCAACTTGGTTTCTTCTCTCTTCCCCTCCTTTCTTCAACTTCGAACCCCTAAGCAAGGTGTTTTGAAAGGTTTTTCAAAGATTTCATCTCTCTTTCATTCATTTCCACTTTGTCCTTACTCGGTTTATCGAAAAGCGCATTTTTTGACAAAATGCGAGCCTCGGAACAACGCAGAAACTTTATTTCAAAAATGTTTTGAAAGAGAGAGTTTTAACGTCTAAAAACCGTTCAAAATAGCTTTGGTCCAAAATGGGGTATGAAGTTGGGATTTGACCCTCTCATTGCCGAAGAAATTGAACCTTTTCCCTGTACATCTTTCATCACCAAGTAAACCATCAGTAACGCTCAAGTCTTATGGGCTGTCAAAAATGGGGTGTCTACAATTAGTTCTAAAATAAAATTGCATGTGCTGCTTAAAATGTATTTTGTACCTCTAGGCTCAATAAAATTGTGACAGAATCTTATGGGAGAGAAACTGTATAAAATTTTTGAGTGGCTTCAACATTAGAATATTTTTCTTCATCTATTAGATATATTATACTTTTTTGTCATGTCAGACACGTGAATCACAACGCGGCATAGAACGCGTTACCACTTTGACCCGAGTAAATCGACACTCGGGGCCCACCTAAAAAATAGACCGAACTTAGGAAAAAATTCTAATTTTATCCAGAATTTTATAACCATTTCCAACACTTTCTTCATCTATTAGATATATTATACTTTTTTGTCATGTCAGAGATGCCAGAAGCATAGGGTGATCTAATAATTTATGTGAAAGGACACAATACAAAAATATACATCTGTTGGTGATCAACATGAAAGTAGAGAGAGACTGGGCCCTTTCCTCTCAATGTTGAAAATATAGAGAGAGAACCTTGGTCTCCAACAAGGATTTGAGCTCTCTGGTATGACAAAGTAGAAAAAGGTTATGCTGTGTAGTTTGTGCATTATAACATGTATTTATAGCAAGGAAGTCCTTTTCTTGTGATCAAGCCTCATTGTGAAATGTTTATTCCAGGATCCACAAGTTGTAACTGGCTCTCATGATGCAACGATAAAGTTCTGGGATCTTAGATTTGGTAATCAATATTTTGGTTTTTATTTTTTGTGCTTTTGTTTGTGTTTCTTTCCTCCTTTTAGTTTCTAATGATAGCAATTGATTTTTGTTTGGCAGGCAAAAAATGACAACCCTTACACACCATAAGAAATCTGTGCGAGCATTGGCTTTACATCCCAAAGAGTATGTATCTGTAAATATAATTTGTTCCTTTGCAAGTTGAGTGTTGATGCAATTGAATCAACCCATGATAATGCACTCGCAAGAAGATATTTGGGTTGTGTTAGTTTGGTTGTTTTTATTTATTTATTTATTTGTTGGGCTTTTTTTTTTTTTTTTTTTTTTTTGGATGGTTTAGAACTTTTTGGATGGTTTTGAAGTTGAGGACAATTTTTTATATTTGGAAATATAGTTTTTGGATGACTTGTAATGTATAGACAATTTTTAGATGTTCGAAAATTATACTAGTTTTTTTTATGTTTGAAATAATATTTTGGTGGTTGATTGATACTTATATATATGTGTGTGTGAAACTTGTTTGTAATATTTTTTTTAGATTGTACAGAACAGGTGAAATAGAACATGTGGAATTAAAAAAAAAAATACTAAATATATTCTACGACGGGCAGAATAGGCCATTGTGTTAAATATTTAATGACTATCAATGAGTGTCGTGATTTGTCTCTTGAATTAATGGCGTGCAAAAATAGTCATAGAAAAATTAAACATATGAGATGCGTTGTTAAAAGTTTTAACAACATGTTATGGCATGCCGTTGAAAGTGAATGATTTTCCATGACTGGTCATAATATGATGTTACCTTGTCCGTTGTAAAATTATATTCACGGCATGCATTTGGCACCGTAAAAATCCTTTTTGGTTGTAGTGTTTTTTGTTTGGATACTTAACCTATGTGGGAAAAGGATAAAAAAAATCTATACAGGTCAGATAATGTATTTAAGTGGGCTCCGGTTAAACTCCATTTGACCAAATTTTCAATGATCTTGAGAGATAATGCGATATGAAAATTACAAGCCGATTGCACTTATCCTCCAAGGGGGCTAGTTGCATTTACACCCTACTGCTAGTGAATAGCAATTTGCCTTTCATCTACTAACCTGCACATTTTGACCCACTTAAAAGAACAAACAAGTAGAGCCCCCTTTCTAGAGGAGTAATTGGTTTTTTTGAGGTCATCAATATGTGCATACGGGCTCATAAATACAGGGGTAAACTAATAATTACTAATAGTTGAGGGAGTTTTGGTGTAATTAACCATACACAAATTTCAAACTACTATAATACTCAACATACAAACCACACAAATTTATTATTTTTTTGTACATTACTTATACATAAAAAGAGATCAAACAACTAGTTTGGCTGAGCATGCTAGTTATATTTTGGGTTATCTTGCACAAGAAGGGAGGTTTTGCATGTCGTTGTCTCAAACATGACATTTTATTCAAGGTTTTGTTCCAAACCTTAATACACTACATAGTACAAATACCAATATTTTGTTTTTCTTAATTTATTTTTAAGACTACTAGTGATTACCATCAAGCAGTGTCATCTTCCCCATTTTCAATCTTCATTTGCTCTAAGAATAACTTTCCTTTGAGCTTGCGTGAGAGAATTTTTTGGTAGTACTTTTCTGTACTAATCCTTTTGAATAATGGAGAGTTTTGTGGGTTTAGAAGGCTAGCTGCAGGTCCGATCTCAGCTTCAAGCCTAGGGTGAAAAAACATTGCAATGGACATTCTCTCTTTTACTGAATTCACCGTTGCTCTGTGCTCAATGCTATTGTAGAGACCATTACTCAATATCTGCAAATTGATACCATAAATCTCAATAAAATATCACTTTGTGCCACTTGGCAAAACCTAGAATTTTACTAGACCATAGCCTGAGGAAATCCATGAAAAAAGTTTAAAAATTAATTTCATACATTGCTCACTTAACTGTTATATTTTTCTTACATTGATAGGAGCCATCCAATATTTTTGTACAGTACTTAAAGTTATACTATTTTTCATGTATTGCCCTCGGATTTGGGTCAGATAAAATGTCATATACCATCTAGTGGTGTCCAAGTGGCTTTTATTCATTTATTTATTTTATTTATCAAATTTTGAACAGTTTGTTGGACCAATTAAGAAAACTTATCAGGATTTGACTATTTTAATAAAATAAACACTGCATATTTTATTTTGTCATTTTAATTCCTAGTTTTTTTATTTATTTTTAATTTAAACCATCAACCTATTTCCGTTGAGTAAATATTTTAGTTATTAAACTCAATGAAAAATTATATTTTAGACATTTTATATATACTTACATTAAATTTAATAACTAAAATACTATTTCTTCCGTCCATTTTACTCAATGAAAATGCTTAGATATGGTTTTAGATTGAAAACAAATTAAAATTTTAGGGTTTAAATTAACAAAATTTAAAACTCGTAATTTGTTTTGTTACAAAAGTCAAACATTAGCGTTTTTTTTTTTAATTTTCCAAAAATAAAGTTTTAAGTACCAAATTAAAGTGATATTTGATAAAAATAAAATTTGAAATTTGAATACTAAATACTTAATATTTGAAGTTGAATGCTTGTTTTGATAAAAATATGAGTATTGAACTATAAAAAAATTATTTGATTTTGAAATATAAAATTTATTATTTTAAAATTTTATCTTTCAATTTTTATATATTGTGGTGGCGAGGTGTTGGTGGTGGAGGAGGAGGAGAAGGAGGAGAAGAAAGTGGCAATGTCCACAACAATGGTGGTTAAGGTGCTGATGTCAATGATAGTGGAAATGGAGATGGATGCAGAGGTAAAAGTAGAGGCAGAGCCAGAGGCAAAGGGATAGTAGTTGTTATGATAGTGGGAGGTGTAATGGAGCCTACAAGTGTAAAATATGGGCAGGTATGGCCAGATCAAAATGGGTTATGTATTTAAAGTAACATAATCCAAACTAGCCCATTTAATGAATGGGTTTAAACGGATCGGGTTGAATTGGATATAGATTGGATAAATAAACCCAATCAATTCATTTACTTCATCTATTTTTTTTCTCTATTTTTTTAAAAATTATTTTTATTATTTTAAGATATAAATTTTATTTTTTATATATTTTTAAAAATATTATTATTTATATATTATTTTTTAAAATTTTTAGTTTTTTTTATTTCATGTTCTTTTTTAATTTTTTTTTTTTTAATGATGATGATAGTTGTGGCAAAGAGGAGGTGGCAGTGAAGTAGTGGTGGTGGTGGAATGGCAATAGTAGAGGAGAAGGTTGTGTTGGTGGTCTGTCAAAGGTAGGACTACACAAATGAGCTGAGTCGAGCCGAACTTTGCTAAGCTCAAGCTCGGCTCGATAATTTTTTTTAATATTATTTATATTATTTAATATATTATTTAAATTATTTAATATATAAATAACATATTTATTATACAATTTAAATAATGATAAACGAGCTGAGCTTATGCGAGATCGAGCTCGGCTCGTTTACTAAATGAACCGAGCCGAGCCGAGCCCTTATCGAGCCTAGCCGAATCGAGCCGGGCTTGTTCATGAGCAGTTCGGTTCATTTGCAGCCCTAGTCAGAGGCAATGGCGGTGGAGTGGTGCCAGTGGTGGTGGTAGAATGGCATTAGTTGTGGTAGTGGATGAGTAACGGTGGCAGTTTGGTGGTATGTTTGCGAGGATGGTGGCGGCGGCGAAGTCTTGGTGGTTGAGAAGGTAGTAGTGGTGATGGAAGTGGTAGCTAGTGGTAGAGTGGCAGTAGTGGTAGTGGAGTGGTGGTAGTGGTGGAGGAGTGACGATGGTAGAGATAGTGGTAAAGGGGGGTTGGAGGTAGAAGCGGTGTCCATTTGCAGCTTAAATGGATACCTATGTCTAACCCATATAAATCCAATTTGAATTGGTTGACAATGAACAACCCATTTAAGCTCATTTATTGATTTGGACGGGTTCATATCGGTTTTAAATGTGTATAATTGGATGGGTTCATGAGTTTATGTTGGGTTTGCCACCTCTAAGTGCAGCTAGACAAGTAGTGATGGTCACTATCGCAACAACAACTATAGTGGTGGAGGTGGCAAGTTCTGATAGAAATAATGGAGAGGTGGTGATAGCGAGGGTGTGGTGGTAGTAGAGAAATAATGGTAGTGACTGTGGTGACGATGGCAATGTTGACGAAGTTAGTAGTGGTAGTAGCAGAGGTAGTGGCGGTGGCAATAATTGTGGTGGTGGTGTGATAGTAGTGTTGACGATAGTGGTTGCACGATGGGAGTATATTAGTGGTGGTTATGGCAGCAACAACAATGAGAATTTCTAATAGTGAATTAACTTATGTACCAGCACTTACAAACTTAGTTAGAATCATATTATTTAAAAATTTTAATTTTAAACTGTATTTTAAAAAATATTTAAATTTTTAAGTGATATGAATTGTGGTTATTAATTTTCACTAATTTAGAATTCTTTGAATATCTACTATTTCTTAAACATCCTTACATATTAATTTGTAAAAATAAGATTAGTACTATACATCTTATCTGAACATGTTGACACCTAATTACGTTGATGCAACTTTCTTCTTTAATTCAAAACAAAATGGCAATTATTGTGGTATTAGGGTTATGTAAATGAAATTGTTGAGAATAAAATATAAATAATAAAATTGCTTATCTCTCTTTTAGATGAGTTAGTAGTCAATAGTTCAAAATGATATCAGATCAACAAAACCAAATTACAAAAGAAAAAAAAAATAAAAATAAAAATCGAAAATAGGTAAATGATATATATATGCACTTGTTTGGTACCTACCATGTTTGAAACACACATTCGAAAAATGCTTGGTAGCTCAAATTTGTGTGGTTTGAATGACTCGAATGTATCAAAATAATGTAATTTTACCCCCAAAACGATATCGTTTTGACACATTCGAGTCATATAAATTCGGGCTATCAAACATTACTGCACACCTTCAACCTAAAAAAACAAAGAGGCTTGACAATGATTGGTAGGGTTTAAAAAATTTAACCGGATCAGAACAAGTAATTTGGAAGAAATATTTAATTTTGAAGAGAGAGTATGGAAAACAAACCTCTAGAATGTCTCCTGCATTAACAACAAAGGCATCTGGGAGGAAACTAACAGGAATCCAAATCCCATCTTTCTTAATTTGGAGGCCCTCAACTCCATTGACTTGTAGAAGGATGGTGATGCCGTCAGCATCAGAGTGAGGCCTCAGGCCCATCACCATCTCTGGTTGGGGACATGGAGGATAGTATGACATTCTCACTGATTGCATTCCATCATCAAACATCTCCTCCATCTCTCTCTTGTCAATCTTTAGAGCTTTTGCCATCAACCCAAAAACTGTCATTGCAAGTTTTTGCAACTCTGAGATGTAAGACTCCAAGGTTTTCCTAAAAACAAAAAAAATTATCAAATACATAAGCTACGTTTGGTTTCAGCCAAGGAGTCACTTTTTTGGATATTTGGCTATTTGTGAACTTCCAAATAAATCATTTATTTTTTTTAACCTTTTGTCTTTACTGACTTTTATTTTTTCGAAAATGTCAAAATTTTTTACTTTTCTCTAATCGGCTTGAGTAGGCAAATCTAAAAATTAATTTTTTTTTGAAAAGTTCCAAAAATAAATTTGAAAAGTCAAAATAAGTAAAAAAAATCTAATATTTTTGTCTTTTTTTGAACTTTATAAATTTCTTACTCCATCTCGTCAAGTAAAATTTAGAAGCTTAAAATTTTTTGAATTAAAAAAAGTAATTATTAAAGACGAAAATAAGCAAACAAAAAACATTATAGCTAAAATTCTTCTTCTTTAGTTGACAAATGAGAATATATATATATAACTTTATTCTAAAAAGTCAATAACCAAATAGAAAAAATTACTAAAAAACCATTTGCAAACTAGAACTTAATTCATGGTTTAATCAGAAATATTATATACCCAAAAAAATATTATGTGATTTAAAGTTACATCTCATTTTAAATTTTAAATACTTTTTTTTGTTGTTTTATATTGTGTGCGTTCTAAGTATACCGGTACGTGGACATATAAGAACATGTTCTTGTGTAGAAATACATACATGGATTCATTACAACATGTGTGTGTGTGCGCGCGTGAGAGAGAGAGAGGACCTAAGCGAAGAAGGGAGCTGTGGAAGTAGGTGTGCCTTCCTTCTGTGGACAGGGTTGACGACCATATAAAGCCTATCTCCCCAATCAAGTTTTTCATCATCTTGCATGAGCAAGGTTCCATACCCTTCAACATCACCTGGCTGCATCTTGTATTTCATCTTCTCTTCCAAAGGTAGCTTGTAGAATTCTTCAATTTCATATTTCAGTTTCTCCACTAGTAGAGAGCTAACTCCGTGGTTCACCAACTACAAACATTAGCACTACCATATATTAGTACATATATTTTCATTTTCTACACACACATCTTAGTATGGTTCTTCTTCAAATATAAGGGGTTGTTCCCCAAAATATTGGGATTTTTTTCAAGTTTAAATTTGTATTTGAGAGAACTTGAGCAGTCTGTGAGATCCACCACGAGTCTCGTTTTGATAATCCAAACAATTTATTTTGTAAAGTCCACCTCGTATATTATTAATGGAAAAAATTAAGTCAATCCGATTATCGTAACAGTTTTATTAGTCCATCCAATTTTTTGGAGACAAACATGATAAAATAAAAGAAGTTACGATTATGATGTGAACTTCATTTTTTTTATAGATAATACATATGGAGAACCTTATCAAATCAACAATTCAGATAATTAAATTGGGGACTCGTGATAGCCCTATGAGCCCCTCAAATTCTCTCAAATGCAAATTTGAAAAACCATATCAAAAGTACTTATCAAAATTATTTTCTTCTAGTTCGATTTTTTTTTTTTTTTTTTTTTTTGCATATGATTGGCTTTGGATTAGGTGCCAACTTAATTAGAATGTGTTCCTAAGTAATAATGGTTTTCCTTACCTTTCTATTGATGTAATTTTATTTTTATTTTTATTTTAATTTTAATTTTAATTTTTTATTATTATTTTTTTTAATGTATCGGTCTTATACTCTCTTTTTATACTAATAAACTTTTTTTCTGTCAATCAAAAAAATCATAGAAAGAAAATTTTGGTTCATATAGTCACTCTAAAAACGCGCTTTTAGAGTGACTACAATTGTGCAATCACCTGAACTAGCTCTACTCTTTGGTTTTCTTTAATAATAGCTATCTTTTTTGCTCATAAAATAAAATTTAAAATAGGCTAATTTACTTAGCCCAAATTATTTCATTATTATTATTATTATTTTTTTTTTTTTTTATAAACAAAATAAAAGATTCATTGATGATAAAGCAAAGTACATGCAAAATTATATCAACAAATCGGGAAAGTGCACTAAGGCCCCGTTTGGAGACTGACTTTTTTAGTCAATTAGCCAAAAAGTTATTAAATTAGCCAAAAAGTCAACAACTTATACCAAAAAGTCAAAGATTCTCTTTTCTCTCTACTTTTTGCACATCTTTTCGTAATTAGCTAAAAAGTCATCCCAAACGTACAAGTTTTTTTTTACCTACCTTTTTAGCCAAATAGCCAAAAAGTTACTAAATTAGCATGTTCCCAAACGAGGCCTAAGTATCATAGCTAACCTTCACAATCCCAACTAGGTTGGCACCACAAAGGAAGCACAATCATTTTCAAGCACTTGACCGAAGATCGGTGAGCAGCCAATCAAAAGCAACCAAAATCCGAAAAACAGAACAAACAACACAGCAAAAACAAACAATCAACATAATTCTTCACTTGAAGATCGGTGAGAAGCCAATCAAAAGCAATGAAAATCTGAAAAACAGAACAAACAACACAGCAAAAACAAACAATTAACATAATTCTTCACTAGCTCCAAACTATTGACCTTCCAAAACAGCAGCAAAAACAAACAATCAGCATTATTCCACTTCACTAAGAGATTAATAATTTGATGCTTGTTATTTCTCTTTATGATACAGCCTCCGATGTACTAACGAAAGCAAGATAACAAAAATAAAATAAAATAAAATGAAGATATATTTGAGATGAAAACCTGAAAGATGCCCCATTCTTTGCAAATGGAATTCAACTTGTCTAGTTGAAAATCAGTTGCCTCACCCATTAGTAATTGTTGCATGTCAACAGTAGGGATGGTTTGGGAAGTGGCATCTTCTGAGAGATTTGAACAAGGTTCGTTATCTAAACGAACATAGCGCTCCGGGATGACAAGCATGGGCTCTTTGGCAAGCTCTTGAATGGTCAGCGAACTCCCTAACCCGTTTGGTTTTGATGATGCCATTTTCTTTAGGTGTTACAATTGCAAACACCTAAGATAAGTATTTATAGAGGAACAATAATGAGTCAGTGCATGAGATTTTTATTAAAATAGTATATTTAGTTTTAATTTTTTTTTTTACAAAAAAATAAATAAATAAAAAATAAACGAGAGAGAGAGAGAGAGAGAGAGAGAGGATTGCTTTCATGACTTGAATCCAATATAAATAAGATTGATAAATACATGATGTATTGACAAATGATAGACCTAGAAGGTAGAAAGTAAGGGTGATCATCACCCTTATGATTTGAAAATATTCTTATTATACTAGTGTTTATTATTAATTATCTCCAGCTTTGTAATTAATATATGACTAAATATATTTTTATTGTATTTTGCTTTTTATTTGTAGTGTTTTGAATAAATTGTCACATTAGGTCAATTACATATAAAAGAGGTTATGTACATCTTGTTACATATTGTTTTGATAAATACTAAAAACAAAAATTGTGATAAATGTTACACAATTTTTTGACAAAGTTGTTACAATTTTTTTTTTATTTTATTTATTTTTTTTTTATCAACAAAAAAAAGAACCTTTATTGATGAAGAAACAAAATACAAGCGATGAAACTTACATCAATATAGTAAGAAAGTGCATCGAGTATCATAATTAAACTCAACAATCCCAACTAAGTTGGCACTGAAAAAGTAACTCAATCATATGTCAGCACTTAATTCAAGATTGGAGAGAGTCCAATCAAAACGGTCACGAAAGCAAAAGAAAACAATAGAAACAACAGATCACCTCCAAAGTAAAATAATCCCCTAAGCTACAGATACACACCCAAGCCCAAAAACAGCTCTGTAGCATCAACAATCAGCCGCAACTAGCAGATATACACACAAAATTGTTACAATTTGTGGTTGCTGAAATAAAGTTTTATGATGTGTCATACTTTTCTTATTGAAGTGTTACTTAGCAATTATAGATTATATTATATTTCAATTTATTGAATAACATTTTAATGGAAGTGTCATCTAAAAAAACATCCTCTATCCATCTTACAGTAACGACAACTCAGAAAATTATCTTGAAAATGAGGGGGATGGTGTCGATTTAAAATTGGCCAATGCAAGTCACACCGAAAATGATTTGGTACATAGATGCACTGAATAGTTAAGAAACAAGTCTGCCAAACATTGAAACAGAGCAAGCAATTTGCCCACCACATCACAACAGAGTACCCATTTTGTGAGCTTCAAACCATTGTCTAATTGACCTTAGTATTTCCAGAACGCATCCACCTAAATTGATCACACTGAACTAAAGTCAGCAGAGAGTGGCATGACAAAGACACAAAAGTTATAATCATCCTTTGCTTTCTTTTTTCCTTCACCCAGCTTCATACTTCAACAAGAATGAAATTTTTGTTGGAAAATATTTTCGGAAAAAATCAATTTAATACAAATAAATTAAAATAAAACAACAGAAGAAAGTCCTTGCAAAAGAAATTCTACAAAAGTTGGAATAAATTGTGACTGAGATTAGTATTTGAATACTATGTTTTTAAGACAAAAATTCATTATCACCTCCGATGCTTGGATTAATGGACGTCTTGCATAGTGGCAGACACAAGAATTCTTTGTAGGAAAGGCTAGTTATATGCATTTAGAATTGATAATAAAATTTTAATTATTTTATTATTGACAAAGATATCATTTATATGTTACAGACAAAGATCCACTTTTACAAGCATAAAAACGAAAACAAAATTAATAATATATGCAAAATTCTCTAGCCATTTTGCCTTCTTCTTCACCCAATCTCTTATCTCCATCATCTCCTTTGTTGTTGTTTTCCTAAGTTGAGATTATTGAAGAATCTAAGCCTCTCATCATATTCTAGAGAATTCGAAGTTGTTCTTCAAGGATCTTCGAGGATCTTCGAAGATCTTCGAATTTTCCAACTCTTTTCTTGAACCCTCTCCTACACTAGTTATATGCATTTAGAATTGATAATAAAATTTTAATTATTTTATTATTGACAAAGATATCATTTATATGTTATAGACAAAGATCCACTTTTACAAGCATAAAAACGAAAAAAAATTAATAAAATATGCAAATAAAATTTTAATATAGACATGTATAAAACAAAATGTATTGTATAAATACTTTTTTTTTCACATAAGATCATCTCCAACTCAGACTCAAATATTTTATCAAATTTAAATTTGATGAAAATTTAGTGAAAATAATGTTCCAACTGTTTTACTAAATTGGTATCAAATGAAGAGAGCCTTACTTTTTTCATCAAATCAAGAGAGTGTTTAACTTTCATCAAATCTCGCAGGTAACCATTGATAGACGACCAGATGAATGACCAACTGGACAACCAAGTGGACGACCACCCAGCCATCCTCCCAGTCGTCCTCTCGGTCGACCCGTTATTTGATGAAAATTGAAAATTTAGCATTAGAACACTTGATATTAGATTAAACTTTTCACCAAATTCTTTACCCAAATTTAATGAAAAAAAAAGAAAAAAAGCTTTAAAGATGCTTTAATAAAGAACAAAAGAATTAAAAGAATATTACATATGTATTAATAATGGAACCTATATATTTGCCTTTGTATTTGTAATGACATAAATGATCCACAAAAAGAAAAAATATACAAAATTATATAATAACGTAACGGCATTAAAATATATCACTTTAAAAATTCTACAAAATTTTTGTAATTATAATTTTTTTTTTTCATTGAAATTGCATGAATACAAATGTCCAAATTCTAAGAATCACGTAACTGACTTATCACAATTAATGGGTTTTGACTTTTATAGGACAAGTCTTAAAATGGATATATGGTTGGCTTTGGATTGGGGGAGCCAATCCCTAAATAATTTACAGACCAACATTGAGACTAGTATAGACTAGTATATATACTTGTATGATTTTCATCTTTGCAGGGGCCACAGCCCCCTAGCTCCTCCTCCATCCCTTAGTAGTCATGTCGGCAGGATATAAAATCACCACTTAGAAATTGTATGGCTTTTTATGTGTAAAGTAAATTAATCTATCCTATATTTGACATGCCGTATAAATATCAAAAACTTTATAAAAAATAAATGGTATGAAAATTGTATTTATAAAAGTGTTCATGATCATTTTTAAAGTTATGACTTTTAGATCGTATTCTATAAAATATTGTATTCTTTTATTCGAATGTAGTCAATTCTCATTCACTTCTAAATTCTTCAACAATTTTGTGCACAAGTTTCCTTTGAACAGAAAATGAGCCTTCATTCCAAATTGAATTCAGAGTGCATAATTACACCACTCCTAGTAACACTATTACACCTTTCTACACAACAAAGCCACAGAGAAGATGACAGTAAATTATTGGTAAGAGACCAACAAAGTAAAAGAATTAAAAAAAAAAAAAATGCTTTTTGAAAATTTGTATGAAATTTATTAATGAATGAGGAAGTTTTAAATAAAGCGCATTATAGAGAATGGACTTCATTTTGTAAAATATAAAAACAAATGTTAGAATTCCGGTGTTATTTTATTTTATTTTTATTTTTATTTTTCTTGGGTGGGTGGGGGGGAGGCACGGCGGCTGTATTTTCTTATTTAACATTCAATTTATCGATTTTTGGTGTTGTCATCAAATGCGTAAAATGTGCAAGATTATAAGATGGTGCCCAATATTTTTTTCTTGGAGGTGCCTTTAGGGTTTAGAGCACAAAATGATTGAAGATATCGCTCAGAAATATTCTAGAATTTAGAAACAATATTTGGGTTACTGAAACAATGCTTTCTAGGAAGGTATGTATAGAGATTTAGCTTTTAAAACTGTTTTAAGAAAGATTTTAAAAGACAAACGAGCAATTGATTGCATTAAGCGTGCAAGCGATCAAATCTTAGTCGCTTCTTTTTCTTTGAGAGAATGGGTGGGCATGAGCTAGGAGGTTGGATTCCAGTACTACACAGGAGAGATCGACAAGCAAATCAAGTTAGGTCCAAGGAAGGAAGACGTGCACAGATGTATACACTGTTTGTAGACAACTTACCAGAATCCATGGAACCAAGAAGAATGTTTGAGATGTTCAGAAAATTTGGAGTGGTTAAGGATGTTTTTATTCCACAAAAGAGGAGGAAAACAACAAACACACGGTTTGGATTTGTTCGTTTTGATTGCCCTGTTGCAGCTATTGTAGCAGAACAAAAGACAAACGGATTATGGGTTGATGATAAAGCCTTGGTAGTTCAGAGTGCAGCCTATGGGAAAGGTAACGATGACAGGAGGAGGTTCAAACAAGTGCAATGGAGACAACCGGAGCCAAGAAGGCCACCAGGCACAAATGCATCTAGAAGGTGGAATCAAGTCTTAGATGGCAGATCATATGTAGAGGTCACCAAAGGAGCTCAACCAAAAGGTCATTCAACTCCCACAATCAGAGTCGAAGAAATAGGAAATGGCTGGTTGTACGAGAGCTTGATTATGAGACTCAAGTCTGGGTACTCTGTTGTAGAAGTTAAAGCAGAACTAAAAGAGAAAGGAGTGAAGGATGTCCTGGTGAGAGAAGGAGGTGGTCGCGATATAATAATTTCTTTCAGATCTAGAGAGGCCTTGAGAAGTACGATAGGCTCGATTAAGGAATGGTTCCATGCCTAGTGTGTATACATCACGGACTGGGAACCTGGTATGCAACTTCAGCCGGAAAGATATGCTTCGATTAGCTGTTTTGGTGTTCCGTTGAATTTGTGGAATTCGGGTACGTACAGAAAGATTGGCCAACTATGGGGGGAAGTGATTCATTTAGATTCAGACCTCTGTAATCCATCCTCCTTTCGTTGTGGAAAGGTAAAGATAGTCACAAATGTAATGGAACCGATAAATACCAGTCTGAATCTAGAGTACGGAGGCAGATCATACCCGATAAGAGTCTGTGAGGATCAGCCTAGTAAGGAGGCTTCGACCAGCTGTAAAGGTAATACCACCGAGGAGGGGGATGAGGAAGTTAATTCTAACGTTAATGGGGTTTTACAGTCAGTTGCAGATAGCAAGAGGGAGTTAGACGATGCTGATAAGGAAGCTGAGTTGGAGGATGATGTGGCAAGTAAGAACGAGAAGGCCAAAGATGTTTCAACCCCTAGGCTGAAGGAAAGGAATGAGATAGGGGTAGGTGATAGTTGCCTACAGCTATCAATGGTGAAAGAGACAGAAGAGTGTATGGGGAATTCAAATGAAACTGACTCCGACATGGGCGACACAATGATGGAAGAAGAAAGTGTGCAGCCGCAGCAATTGCAGAAGTGTAATCATGAGTTGGGAAAGGTTGACGAGATTCAAAAAGATAAAGAGCTGGTCTCTAGTCAAGGCTTTGTTAGAAGTGTGACTGAAACCCAAAAAGGTAGACCTGGTGTCTTTTTGGAGGTGGATTTGGGCCATGATCAAAATAGACCCCAGCCCAATGAGTGTGCCCAATACAAAACTCAAGGGAATGGGCTCATTCACCCGTTTGTAAGTTCTGAAGGTGGCCACTTAAGGGTGGGCTGCAAATCCTTAAGGGTGGGCTGCAAATCCAAAGGCATGGATTCTATTAGTGTATCTAGTGGTGGTTCCACTAATAACCTGATCAAGCAAGGCCCAAGGAAAGAGATCAGGCAAAGTAGATGTAAATATCCACTGGCTGTAGGTGGCTTTAACGGGCTGGCCAGAAGAGTTGGGCAGAGAAGTGTGGGTGCAGGAAGAAGCAAGGCTCATCAGTCAGCCACGGTGACAGTAGCAGTGCATAGGCCATGTGTAGATGCGAGTCACAACAACAGTGAATCAGATAAAATTCTCGAAGCTCAAGCCACGTTACGTATGGGGAAAAGGCTAGGGATTGATTTCAAAGGGCAGGATGTAGAAATTTTGAAGAAACTAGTACACCTAGAGGAGGAGGATAAAGAGAGGCTAGGAGGGAGGTCCGAGAGGAGGGGGGACTGATGCTTCCATGTAATCAGTAATGCTTGGGGGGTGATATAGCTGAAAATTGTTTATGATGAAGCTTTTAAGTTGGAACATTAGAGGGATGGGTAGACCAGAAAAGAGGAGAAAGATCAAGAAATTGTTATTTGACAGAAATATTGATATGGCTTTGATTCAAGAAACAAAAAGGTCAAGCTTGTCCAACCTGGTGATTAGGAGCTTGTGGCCAAAGGAAAAGATGGAATCCATGGCTGTGGATGCAATGGGTGTGGCAGGTGGACTATTATGCATATGGGATCCTGATGTATTTCAACTTTCCGAGTGCTGTAGCAATCGAAATTTTATTCTGCTCTCAGGTACCATTCTGCACTCCTTCAACTGTGTTGTCATTAATGTATATGCTCCAACTGATGTTATGAAGAGAGGGAAATTATGGGAGTCCCTTTTAAATTTGAAGACCTGCTTTCCAAAACCATGGTGTCTTGGAGGTGATTTCAATGAGATCACAAGTCTGAGGGAGAGAATAGGTAATTCAAGGAGAGACAGAGGTATGAAGGAGTTTAAAGAGTTCATAGATAGTTGTGAGGTGGCTGATATGCAAATGTTAGGGAGAAAATTTACTTGGTGCAATGCCCAAGATGGAAACAAATGGAGTAGAATAGACAGATTCCTCCTTAGCCCTGAGTGGATGGAGAGATACAAATTCAAACTGTGGGGACTGCCAAGGTTGGTCTCAGATCACTGCCCCATAGTACTCAAGGAAGATGAGAGGGATTGGGGCCCCACACCCTTTAAATTCTTGAATGCTTGGTTTCTACATCAAAATTTTGCATCTTTTGTGGAGAATGCATGGAAGGATCTTCAGTTTCAAGGGGATGTGGGATACATTCTGCATAGTAAATTGAAGGCCCTAAAGATGGCATTAAAGCAGTGGAATAGGGAGGTTTATGGTAACACTGCTACTCAACTCCAAGCAGTAGAAGATCAGCTTAATAGATTGGACCTCAGGGCAGAATCAAGACCTCTAGAGGATGTTGAAATCAAACAAAGAAGAGAGGCTACAAATGAAATGTGGAGATTGAGTAGGATGTTGGAATGGGCTTGGTTGCAAAAGTCAAGGTTAGATTGGAATATGAAAGGGGACAGGAACACAAGATACTTCCATGTCATGGCTACTAGTAGACAAGGTAGGAATGCCCTCAATTCCATTGCTGTTGGAGATAGGGTGCTTGAGGAACCATCCCTGGTCAAGAATGAGGTGTGGTCACATTTTAGACATCAGTTTTCAGAAGTATGGAGGCAGAGACCTGTGATCGGGGGTGATTTCAAGAGTGTGAGGCAAAGTGACTCATTCCACTCACTAGAGTCAGAGTTTTCAGTAGAGGAGGTCTGGGAAGCTGTCAAACTTTGCAATGGGAACAAAGCTCCAGGACCAGATGGCTTCAATTTAATGTTTTTTCAGAAACAGTGGGAGGTGCTTAAAGATGATGTAATGCTATTTATGTCAGATTTCCACAATAGGGGTAGGTTGGCCAGTGGTTTGAATAGTTCTTTCATTACACTTATTCCAACGAAAGTGAATGCAGCTAATCTGAATGATTATAGGCCAATAAGCCTAATTGGGTCAGCCTATAAAATACTCACCAAGGTCTTAGCAAGTAGACTTAAAAAGGTAATGCCAACTGTTATTGGTAAAGCTCAATCAGCTTTCTTGGGAGGAAGGAACATACTTGATGGAGTATTGATTGCGAATGAAATTGTGGATGGGTGGAAAAAAACCAAGAGAAGAGGGTTACTGTTCAAAATCGACTTTGAGAAGGCGTATGACTCCCACAACTGGGGCTTCTTGCTCTCAATGCTCTCTAGCTTTGGCTTTGGATCAAAATGGATATCATGGATGAAAGAATGTCTCTCTTCAGCTCGTATCTCAATACTTGTGAATGGCTCACCAACTAAGGAATTTTGTCCCCAAAAAGGCCTTAGACAAGGGGATCCTTTATCTCCCTTCCTTTTTAATCTGGCTGCAGAGGGGTTGAACATATTACTTATGAGAGCTAGGGAGTTGGGGCTGTTGAAAGGAGTAGTAGTTGGTGCTAATGGTGTAGTCGTTTCTCATCTCCAATTTGCAGATGACTCCCTATTATTCTGTGATGCTGAATGCTCAGAAGTGCTAAATTTAAAAAGGATTTTAAGGTGTTTTGAAATTGCTTCGGGGCTCAAGATAAATTACCATAAAAGTATGGTGTGTGGGTGTGGTATCTCTGCATCTGGGCTCAGTGAGTTTGCCTCAATGCTGAACTACAAATCAAAATCTTTGCCATTGAAGTACCTTGGATTGCCATTGGGTGCTAGCCCTCATAAGAAGCTGAGTTGGAAACCTGTCATTGACAAGATTAAGCTCAGACTTGCTGGCTGGAAGAGGAGATTTCTATCATATGCAGGTAGGCTAACCCTGATCAAGGCAGTGCTCTCAAGCCTGCCAGTGTATTACCTCTCTCTGTTCAAGGTACCAGAAGGGATAGCAAAAGAAATTGAACAATTACAAGCCTTATTCTTATGGGGTGGATCTGATTTAAAAAGGAAGGTTCATTTAGTAAAATGGGTTGAAGTATCAAAAAGCATCAAGCAAGGGGGGTTGGGTATTAGAAGAATAAGAGATATGAATGCGTGTTTATTAATCAAGTGGTGGTGGAGGTTTGCCAATGAAGAAAGAGCCTTATGGAAGAAGGTGATCTGTAGCAAATATAAAGTTCAAGGAGGGAAATGGCTTCCAGAGCCTACAGCAGCCAGAAGATGCTCCAAAATCTGGGGTGATATTTTGGCAGTAGCAAATCAAAGGGCCAGCCTCCTACAATTTTATGTCAATAATTTGCAGATTAAAGTGGGAGATGGGTGTAGAGTATACTTCTGGCATGACTGCTGGAATGGAACAGTCAGCCTTAAGGATTTGTTTCCTAGACTATTCAGATTGTCTACTGATAAGGTTGGGTCTCTATGGACCTTTGTGGCTAGAAGAGGAAATTATGTCAATTGGGTGTTTAGATTTAGGAGGGTTCTATTTCAATGGGAACAAGAGGAGCTTAATACACTTGTTCAATCTATCTCAGCAGGCCCCATGTTGTTTTTGAACTCTCATACCCCGGATATGGCAGTTTGGTTAGCAGCTAAATCAGGGCAATCATTTGTCTCAACCCTGTACCAATACACTGATTTAGAGCATGGAGAAGTCATGAGTTCTTGCAGGTTGGTGTGGGTTAAATACCTCCCCCCTAAAGTCCAATTCTTCGGTTGGCTTGCTTGGAAGCATAAGGTGAAAACTTCTGTTTTTCTGCATAGAATAGGTGTGTTGAATGCTAGTACTGGAACTGTATGCCTGTTCTGCAAACAAGCCCAGGAGACAGTAGAACACTTGCTAATCTTATGTCCTAAGGTATGGAGAGTTTGGGCAGGTCTGTTGCAGTGGTGGGGAGCTCAGTGGGTGACACCTAGATCTGTTGCAGAACTTTTGCAGTGGTGGGCAGGTAATAATTTCACCAAAGCTGAAAGGAAAATTTGGGATGCAATCCCTTTGGTGGCTTTGTGGTCAATCTGGAAGCATAGGAATGAATGCCTTTTCCAAGATGTCCAACCTAACCTGGAAGAGCTGCATGAAATTATTGCTGTTAGGACTACAATTTGGCTGAAATCTAATTCAAGGGATCTACACTTTCCAATCACTGATTATGTGTATAATCTGGGGCAAATTAGAGTATGCTTGGGTGGGAGGCTGTAATGCAATTGTAATCATCTGGTGAAGGCAATTCAGACTTGTTATGCTTCAGGTCTTCAAAGTGGGTAGGCGAACTGCTATGGTGTCTCTTTTGGTTGTCTGCTGGTGTTTCTGTTACTGTTCTGTATGGTAGTTACTGTTCTGGCTGATGGTCTGAAACTGCTCTGGCTGCTGATATATGCTGGTGTCTCTGTTTGCTGCTTCTGTTTTGGTGTATTTGCACTGGCTTCTGTGGGGTGTGCACCTGGCTGCTGGTCTGAAACTGCTATGGCTGCTGATATATATAGCTGATATATAGTAACTTCCACCCCATTCAAGGAGAGTTGTTGCCGTGTGCCAAGGTTGGATGGTATGTCTTGCTATGCTTCAGGTTTACATGTGGATAGGTGAGCTACTATTATCAGGTCTGCTATGCTTGTGTGTTGTGGGCCACAGTTTGTTGGTTTGGCTGCTTCTGTTTTGGTGTATTTGCACTGGCAGTGTCAATTCATTCTGTTCTGCTTCACTAGAATGGGGAGGATGTTTATTTGTTCTGCCTCTGTGATCAGCCGGCTGTATACTGAGGATGCTGGGTGTTTTGCTTCTGTTGTTTTCTTTTCCTCTTTCTCCTTCTGTTGGCTTCTCACCAACTGGGGCTTGGTGCTTTTTAGCACCAAGCTCCTCTTTATTGATGTAATCTTCCCCTCTTTGATGGTTTCATCAATAAAGATTTCGTTGTCGTTCAAAAAAAAAAGGGTTTAGAGCACAAACTGACAAACTCGTGAAGTTGATTATTGGGTAGAGTCACAACGAATAATATAAATTTTAGATGAAATTACACTATAACAAAAAAATACTTCCAAGTGGAGATTGAATGGCTTCATTTTATTTTTTTTTATTCGCAAAGAAAATAATTTATTGATGTAAAATAAGTGAGTACGAAGAAGAGTAGAACAAAATTATATTAATAAAAATAGAAAAAGAAAATATGTTTGTGTATATACATTATTGTATCATTATCTTGTGTAATATGTCCAAGCAGTTGATTTTTTTAAATTAAGTTGTGTGTCCCATTTAAGGCTATGTTTGAGAAGTAGTTGAGCTAAAAAGTCAATACATAAAGCGAATGATTTCATTTCATAATCTCCATTTTTGTACATTTTTTCATAAAATTTGAAAAAGTTTTTCCCAATCAGTTTAATTTTTTTCAGCTCATATTTTAATCAAAAAGTCATTTCCCAAACTAACTCTTTGGAAATTGACTTTGTCAGTGAATTTTTAGTTTTTTTTTTTTTTTATTTTTATTTTTATGAAAAGACATATCAAAAAATAGATTGACTTTCTGTATTCGCTTTTTAACTTTTTGGTTAATTTAACATATTCTCAAATAAAGCCTAAGTGGTTTGGTTACACACACACATATATATATATTGTTATTCTATTTTATTTAGAGCTTTAAGTTCAAATAAATTGAGGTACTCAGTTCATAACTCCAAATTTAAATTATTTTTGTCCAAAGGTCCACTCCCTAAACAATAATATTCATAAGGACATACTTCTCCAAAATGACCAAACTACCCATATAATAGCACTATTAACCACATGAAGCAGTAAAGCCAAATACAGAGAGAGAGTGTTTGAAAACCTATAGAGTGAGTGTTTGAAAACCTAGAGAGAGAGAGAGAGATCAGTGAAGAAGAAAAAGAAGAAGAAGAGGGCGGCGAGACCTCTTCCGTTGTCCGCCTCCACCGAAGAGCTAAACAAAAAGAAAGATTGAAATCGATCTTTGTTCGCAATCCAAACACTGACGTCGCAATCTTAGTTGCCACATCTCTCTCTCTCTCTCTCTCTCTCTCTCTCTCTCTCTCTCTCTCATCGTCGTCGCCGTCTCTATCTCCATTTCTATCGCCGATCTCCACAGTCACCGCCTCTGTCGTCGATCTTTTCTTCCATGAAAGAACTGATGGTCATTTTCTTCGTTTTCTTCACAGCTTCAGGTAGATCACAGGGGTTGCTAAGAACAAAAACAGATGCCTTCCATGAAAGAATCGATAGTTGTTTTCTTCGTTTTCTTCACAGCATCAGGTAGATGGCAGGGGTTCTTGAGAACAAAAACACAGATGCCTGAGACACGATTGCTGGACTTTGTATTGCATCGGAAACAACTTAGCTGTATAAAGATCTAGGTCAAGGTTCTCCTCCAACAAACTTTCTCTCTCTACAAATAACCCATTTCTGTCTCTCTTTCTCTCTCTAGAGATTTCTACGGGGTTTCCAGAAGTTATGGCTCCAAGTTACAACTCCTTGGAGCCGTGACACTACTTGCGATTGCTAATCGACTCTTCTAGCCGGTATTACCATCACACTTGAACCTTAATGTTGCCGCATCTATCATCAGACTTGATTTGCTAAACTCTCGCTACATATGAAAGTTTCAATGAGTCAAAATCAAACACAGCTTGATTGCCGCCATCACCGGAAATCAAACTTAGGGTTAGGGTTTCGCGATTTCAATGACGATGATGAACAAGAACAAGAAGAGCAATAACAATAATCTGTCTCCAAAAGGTGACTCTCTCTAAGCTATCTCCAATGACGACGAATCAGATCTGAAGACAATGGGTGTGTGTAGATCACTTAGATCTAGAAAGAGAAAGTAAGAAAAGAGAGAAAGTAAGAAGAGAGAGAGAGAGACCCACGGGCGGTGACAAGACCGATGGTAGTGGTTGGATTTGTGTTTTGTTGTTGTTATTTGTGGTAGTAGTGGTGATAATAACGATGATGATGATGATGATGATGATGATGAAGAAACAAATTGCAACAGATTAAAAAATTGACAAATATGACATATATATTCCAAATTTGAATAGTGGCATAGTGTAGCACGTGCCCGCGAGGGACCCTCGCTACAGTTCGGACTCGATTTGTGTCACGGTTCTTAATCTGAACCAAAGAGTCCAAATCCGGCAAATTGTTTGAGAAACAGATTTTTGAAAAGAAGTGCCAAACATGGACTGTTTTTGCCAGATACAGAGTCGCCACCTAAATATTTTATTATGGGGGAATTTAGGAAACCCTGACTCAGTGCCAAAGGCCACGTGTCCGTCATCACCAAAGTTGCCTCGGCTCGGGAAGCTAGGGTACGATTGGGGAAGGTCAGCTATGAGCACCCCCTCTCGCCCGATCCGAAGATCGGCCTCTACTGACCGTGATATCCGATTTTGAAAACATTATGTGTTCTTATTTCCGGTTATTAGCCTAGAGTTACTATTGTTATGCGCACAGCAAACAAGTATAGATTAGATTGCCTAATTTGGAAATAAGCAGTTGCATATCCGTTTGTTCTTGAAAAACACTTTGAATTTGCTACTCGTAAGTAGGGCTAAAGCACGATTTCAACGAGTTGTTCCAATCTCACACATCTAACCTTCACCCACAGGCATTCAAGCAGTTTATATCACATAAGCATCTAGCCTCATGGTAATCATGCTATTATGGCAACATCTCAACGCATGAGGTATGCTAAAGCATAAATGCTTACTGTAGTATCCGAGCCAAAACAAAAACATGTTAGCAATCAATGCATGATCCAAGTCCATGTTAAGTGGCTAATGCAACGCATACAGAATGTCACTAGAGAGTAGGCTCGGCTAGTCTATAGATGATATGTGAAAATGCACAAGTAGCATGTATTCAAGTTAGATTTGAAATACTTATGCAGTTAGTATGATGCGCCGAGCTTGGTGCATGCAATTACTGATGAATGATGCACGCATGCATAGCATAAGGTATTCTAAAGTAAACATGTCCTAATACTAACCATCGAAAGCAGGTAAGTAAAAGGGAGAAAAGAAGTGGGGGTTGGAAGACATGCACACGCGCACCCACACTTATTACAAATTCACCCTCTCTCGGAGGGTCCGAAAGAATAATACAGTCCGAATAACAAATCAACTATCCTAGCTAATTAATTATTACAGACCCTTAATTAATTAACAAAATAAATGCAGACAGAAGGTGGCCGCAGCCGTGCTCGGAATGCGCGAATGATGCCTATGCTCGGTCCATTTTACCCGGAAACCCATACCATGCCACTGCTGCCTCTGTTAATGCTGCCCTGTTTCTCTGAAAATTGCCAAAGTCTCAGGGTATCTTCAATGAGAACTGCATAACACCACGGCTAAGTGAAATGACCACCGGCCATGGGAAATTTCCATCGGCTGCTTTCAAGTCCATCGGCCTTATATCATTTGCCGGTCGGCATTCTTCAGTGCGGTCGGCAGAAACTTCCTGCAGAAGTTGGTTTTTGACAGCAACAAGGACAGATAGTGCAATGGCATAGAATTTCAAGCACATGTATGCGCGGGCACACTCCCTATCATGCAAGGCGACTCAAGGGAGCATGACCCTCGACCCTCGGGCCATCAATTATGCATGATGGCCTGAGAGGCCAAGTTTTGCAACTTTGATATCAAATGAAATGCAAGCACAAAACACATCAAAGGGCCCCAACCCCTATCATGATTGATCAAGAGGCAAGGGATGCATGCTCAATGAAATGCAACCTAGGCATGGAGGCTAAGTATGCAACATGAACATGCAAATGAGCAATGTATACTAGGCGCGCTACCTAAACATGTAAGAAAACATGGCGTGCAACAACATGCGATGATGGACTTAAACTAACATGGATAGCTCGCAAGCATGCCAAAATCAGTGGCCATTAGATGAAAAATGAGACTCTCGAAATGCGTGCACGCATGCACGCAAACCGAGGACCGAACCTAAGGCATAGTATCAACTCTAACAAGACATGACAAAGCATGGAAAATGGCATACTAGCATACAAATTTCAGGGGCAATAAGTGATGCAAAACAGCCCCGAAAGATGGCAAAATGACACCCGATGTACGGAATGGCCCCGAAACGCAAAAACTAGGCATACGCATTGGCCTATAGCTATACAAAGCATGCATTATTTGATCATGAAGCATGAAGACAGATTTAAGACAGTCCCAAAACATGCATATTTCCAGTTCAAATCATGGCCAAAAGATGTCATCAAGATGGACTAAAATAGCATGCAACTTTGACTAGCAAACATGGGTTGTATGGCAAGTATATGATGCGCATGGAATCTCACCAAACCATCGAAAATCAGTGAATAAAATATGTGAAAATAGGCCCAAATAACCACTGATATGCAACCATGGCATGCAAAAATGATGAGTTACTTTAGAGGGCCATCCAAGGAGTTATTAAGCACATGCAAGATAGACATTTAGCAAGACCAAACCAACTCTGGAAATGGCTTATGGGGGTCCTAAAACCCACTGAAAAATGCCTGAACCAAGCTCAAGAAGTGTGCAAATATAGGCCCCTTTGTAAGGCCAAAAAGGGCATCAAACAAGACAACAAGGAGAGGGGATGGCCCTCTCCTTCTTAGGACCTTAAACCACCATCCTCACCACTGAAATCCCTCAAGATTTCAGTGGTGAGGAGGCCCAAACAAGGTGGTCCCAGAGCTCACTAAAAATGCACAAAAATGAGGCCAAACAAGGCCTAAGAGGGGTCAAACAATTCCAAACACAAAAGTGTTCTTGAACAAACTTAAAAAGGAGCTAAAAAAAAGAATTTTTTCAGTTATACACAAAGCTTAAATCAGAAAGCAAGATAGGCTAAAAGTGTGTGCAAAAATGGGGAAACTAAAGCAAGGAAGTTACCCTTGAAGAACCTTTGATGAACAGCAAGGTCAGACCTCTTCTTGTGATCAAAACTAGCTTAAAACTCCAAAAACAAACCCTCAAGGCCTCTCAAGTCGAAGTGTGGTGTAATGGTGTGTGTGTTGGTGCAATACTATGGTCAAAACACACTTTAAGGCTCTTAAACACACACAACGGATGAGAGAGAGGGAGATATATAGAGAGAGGGTATATATATCAGATATATATGCCCTAGGTCTGGTTTTTTGCTGAACCAAAACAATGGAGAAGGAGGCTTTCTTATATAGGCCAAGGGAAGGGCTTGAAGCTTATAAGACAAGCTAAAAAGAAAGGGTCAAGGGGGGCAAAGGGGGCAAGGCTTATTAAGGAAGCCAAGCTGGGGGTGAACGCTTCTTGAGGAAGCCAAGACAAGGGATCAAAGCTTCCTCAAGAAGCCTTGAGCAAAGGGTGCAAAAAGAGGGGTCAAAGGTGGTCAAAGGTGCAAAATAGCCACATATATGCACGGGGAGTAGGGTCTGTGCATCCCAGCTGGCACAGCTGGCATGCACATTGCTTGAGGGATGAAAAAGGGGCATATCGGCCATGAAAGGAGGTCATCGGCAAAATAAATGGCCGGTCGGCACAATATATTGCCGACTTGCAATTTATACTGGCTAGTCGGAAAAATAGAGTGTCGATGGGTGGCTGATGAGGTCAAAAAGTGCCGGTGGATGTCCAGATTGAAGCCCCAGAAGTTAGCTTTCCAATGGCGTAAACCTTGCATTAAAATTCCTCCTGTGGAAAACGTTATGCCCATTTTGGTGAAGCCGCGCAGATTCGATCCAACCGGGATGATGCCCAACTTCAGCTGCTCATACCTCCCCCACCCGGTCTTGGCTTTAGGAGATTCTTGAGTGCAAAATGAAGCCCCGGAAGTAAGCTTTCCGATGGTGGTGGCCCCATAGCTAAACTCCAAGTGTACAGATAGATAAGCCTGATTCAGCGAGGGCTGCTCGACTCGCTTCTACCCAGATTCATGCCGAACTTCTCCCAAACTAGTTTTCTGCTCTCCTTTCCTCTCTTCTTCAACTCCAAACCCCTGAACAAAGTGTTTTGAAGGATTTGCCTCTCTCCTTGCCGAAGAAACTGAACATTTTCCCTGCACACCTTTCTCCACCAAGTAAACCATCAGTAACGCCCAAGTCTTAAGGGCGGTCAAAAATGGGGTGTCTACACATAGCTTTTCAATAACAAAAGATTTGCATTTCAATATATGATGGATAATACTTTGTCCATTATTGTAACCGATAGGGTTGGTTTAGCTCTATATTTCAACATATAGGATTTGGTTTCACTAGATAATAAATTTGGACAGATCTTTTGGAAAGATAAGAGAATCTGAATTGAAAAGATCACAAAATTAAATAGATTCGGTAAAAAAATTAAATAGATAGGGAAAAATCTGAACAAATAAGGGAAAAAATTGAACAGATAGATATTAATTTGAACAGATAGAAAAAAAAATTAAACAGATAGATATAAATTTGAATATATAAGCAAAAAATTTGAACAGATAAATATAAATTTGAACAGATAGTCAAAAAGTCAACAGATAAAAAAAATTTAATAGATAAATTAAGGGATAAAATTGGAAATAAAATGTCATTCAAAACAATAAAAATGATTTATCACCAAACTATTTTACAAAAGGTAGACCTCTCACTAATAAAAAAATATACACTAAACCTAATACCTTATACCCCTTAGATTGGACTTTTTAACAATTTTCTCTTAAATTAAATGTATATATATATATATATATTTCTCTTTTAGATCTAGCAATTGCCCATTCATCACCCAAAAAAAGTTTTTTTTTTTTTTTAAAAAAGAGGAAATTATATTTCAATTGGAAAGCAGAAAAATAATATTATATTTTTGTATTGCAAGTATTTCTTATATGTTAAAGTTGCACTAAATTTTGTTCCGCAGAGGTGTCCGACCATGGAGCTGGAGTTGGCAGTGGGTTTTGTTCCGCAGTGGCAGCGGGTTTTGTTCGTCATCAGGTGTGTTCGGTTGCTGTGAGTGTTCGGAGGTTTGAATCGGAAGTAAAGTGGAGTTGGGTGTTCTATAGGGAGGTGTTCCGACCGTGGAAGTGGTGGTGGGTGTCCTATCGGGGGTGTGTGAGTTTTTTGTTCAGGGGCTTGCAGAGAAGTTGGCCTTCAAATATGTTGCTAGCTTGGAGTCAAAAGATGGTTACAGAGGCAAGAAGGATGGTGTACCAGGGTAGGTGAGCCAGCATGGGGTAATCAGCAGAGTGGAAGTAGAGGCTGATGATGGTCTTGGCAGCTCAGGTGGTTTGGGAGTGCAGCAGCATTGGGAGCTAGTTTGTTTAGCTTGGGTGTTTTGGTGTTGGTTTTTGGGTTCGGGTTGTGTGGGTTGATTTTATGGGGAGTCTTGTATTTTATTTTCTAGTTAAGTTCTTCCGAATCTCTCTCGATGCATGTCATCTTCTAGTTAAAAAAAAAAAAAAAAAACTTAAAAAAAAAAATGTGAGGCCAAGGGGTTGGTTGTATGGATGCGAGTAGTAGTAGTAGGGGTATTCTGTACTTTCTGAATCTCTCTCGATGCATGTCATCTTCCTATACTTTTAATATCATGCTTTTAATGAAATTTTTCCTTGCTGATAAAAAAAAAAAAGTTGCACTAAATTTTTATTTATTTGTTATATAATTGTTTTAAAATTGTTTCACTTATTTAGAATTTTTCCAAGTACAAAATCACGTACAATGACTGAAACAATACCAGAACTATGAGTTTAGCTACAAAAACTCTTGTCCTATGTAAAGACTATCTATTTTACACTATTAGTTTCAAAAAGAAAGAAACCAAAAGAACGAAAGCTTTGAATGGCCAAATTATCTGAATATTTATGCAAATGTCACATATGTATCTAAATGTTATCTATCTATCCAAATGTATGTATCATCTATTTGTCTAATTACTTGTTCAAATCTCATATATTTGTACACATGTCATATATATATTCACCAATATTTGTTCAATGTTACCTATTTGTCCACCTCACCACCACAAGCTACAGCCGCGGATCATTATTGCATGCAACTTCCAACAACTTTTCTAGCCAACATTTTCATTAGTAGCAACTTTTCATTGTGTGTCCTTATCATCCAAAAAAAAATTAAACATTAGACAAATAGCATATGACCCCACAGGAATAGACTTTTTACCAATTAATCATTTATTTTGTATAGTTGAATCTAAAAATCAAAAAATAGAACTCAGTTCACCCTAAAAAAATCATATGGAAATGATGAGAGTTTTTCATTTTTCTATTTTTTTCAAACTAGTTCTTAATTTTTTTTGAAAATAAAAATAAAAATTATAAACTCAACCAAATAGGATGCCATTCAATAACAAATCATCATGCTAGGATATCCAGATGTAGTTATTGAATTTTTTTGGATCTGCTTTTTATGTCCAAATAGCCAAAATTTTCATGTCATGTTTTATTATTGATTAGTAGTAACATATGTCATATATTATAGTTCACCAATAGGAAAAAATACCTTGAGGTTGGTGGCCTTTACCGGTTGAAAATTACAAGTTGTCCATGATCTGGAGAGATATTGCGGGTGTTGTTGGCTTGTATCCTGAGCTGGTGAATTTTTTCAAGCAAAACATAGTTCTGGGCATTGGTGATGGAAGGAGAACAATGTTCTGGACTGACACTTGGATTGGGAATACCTGTTTAAAAGATGAATTTTCCAAACTTTTCTCTGTGTCTCTGGACAAATCTCAGTCCTGTGGTAGGGGTGAGGAACAGAGGTATTGGTTTTCAAGAATGGAAGCTTAATTTCAGAAGAGCCTTGTTTCAGTGGGAAGTGAAGGAGTTGGGGAGCTAAATTTGTTATTGTTTAATGCACCAGTGCCTAGGTTTGGTAGGATGGATAGTATCTGATGGAAAGCAAATAAATTTGGGTTCTACACTGTTGACTCTGCTTATAACTGGAATGATTTACCTTCTAAGGTTATTAGCACAGTAACTGGGTTCATTTGGAAGAATGTGGCTCCACCAAGGGTTCAATTTTGTGGATGGTTATCATGGAAATGGAGGATTAAGACATCTTGTTTTCTTCAAAGGATTTGTGTTCTCAGCAGAGGGTCTAATGTGAATTGTATCTTCTGTAATAATGATTTGGAGTTTGTTAACCATGTGTTGCTGTTTTGTCCCTTTACCTGGAGAGTCTGGTCAAAAATTCTAGATTGGTGGGGTGTTAAATGGGCAATACCTAGTTTTGTAGGCAGCCTCTTTCTCTGGTGGGCTGGTACAAAATTCAAAAAAAAGGAAATCGTGCTCTGGAACATTATTCCGTTGGCAGTACTTTGGTCTATTTGGAGGTAGCGTAATGACAGTACTTTTAATGGATCTCTGGTGGACTTGGAAGAGTTATGTGATGCTATCAAAATTAGGATTGCATTATGGTTCAGATCTTCTTCCCCCTTTTTTAATTTCTCTAGAAATGATATAGTGTATAACCTGCAGCAAGTGAGGTTCTGTCTCTAGGACAGAGTTGGGTTGCTGTTTGCAGATGTTTCGGTGTGGTCTATTGTGTTTGTTGTGTGTTTAGTTGATTTGCCACTACTGTTGAAGAGTAGGATTAGACACTGTTGTGGTTAGCTGGGTGGTGAATAGGTATATCAATTGGTCTGAATCTCTGCTGGGGTGTGGAGTAACTTCTGCTGCTGGCATATGGTAATGCTGCTGCTCTGGGATGCTGGTCTTTGCCCGTAATTGTTTCTCCCTCTTGTTTGTTTCTTCTTGTTGGGTTTGGTTTTTCACCAAACTCCTGGGGTTGAGCTCGCAGATGATTTGGGCTCTCTTCTCAGTGCCAACCTAGTTGGGATCGGGTTAGTTTGCTATGATGCTTGTTGCTCTTCCCCTCCTTTATTTGATGTAATCTCATATTTTGTATGGTTTTTTCATCAATAAAGGTTCCTTTTTTTTACTGATCAAAATAATAATAAAAATAATAATAATGTTAGGGATACATAAAACTCCTGGGGTTGAGCTCGCAGATGATTTGGGCTCTCTTCTCAGTGCCAACCTAGTTGGGATCGGGTTAGTTTGCTATGATGCTTGTTGCTCTTCCCCTCCTTTATTTGATGTAATCTCATATTTTGTATGATTTTTTCATCAATAAAGATTCCTTTTTTTTACTGATCAAAATAATAATAATAATAATAATAATAATAATGTTAGGGATACATAATTATACTAATTAAATACAATGTTAATTGAACCTCATCACAAGTGGTGGAATCTACCTACATATCGTTATTAGCACCACCCTCGTACAATTGTCATCACGTCCATTACCACCTTTGCTAACTCTATAATATCTCACACAATTACCACCACCACCACAATCCTCATACATCACCACCACTATCCCACGCTCCACCACACCACCAGCCCCACAAATATAAAGTGTATGGGAAATCAATAATTTTTAAATGTTTTTTTACATGACTTGGTTAAATTCATCACTTATATTTTTATTAAATTCTAAATAATTTTTGTACTAAAAGAGAATCTATTTTTCAATACTTTATTTTTAGCCTTCAAAATTTAGTTTTTAGTTTTATGATCAACTTAGGCAGTGTTTAATAAAATTGAAAATTAAAAATTAAATACTTAAAATTAAGTATTAAAAAATAAATGTTGAATTTTTTAAACTGAAAATTTCTTTGATAAAAATTTAAATGCTGAACTAAAACAAATTGTTTAATATGTATAATATTAAATTTAAAATTTATTATTTTTGAATTATATTTTTAATTTTATATTGTGATAGTGAGTTTGTGGTGGTAGTGGTGGAGATAAAGAGAGAATGATTATAGTGATAGTGGAGAGGTAATATAGTAGAGATAAAAAGAGGGGTGATAGTGGTGGTGTGAGGATGGTAGTGTTGAATGGTGGTGATGGTTATGGAAACAGTGGCAATAGAGGTAAAAGGTTGTAGTAGTAGTTGTTGTGATGGTAGTAATAGTAGCAACGGCTGTGGTGGTGCTTCTGGTAACAATACAATGGTGATGAAGATAATGGTCGTAGAAGTATGTTGGATGGTAGTGGTAATGGTAGTGGTGGTAATAGTGGTGGTGGAGGCGGTGGCAATGATGGTGGAGGTGGTGATGGCAGTGATGGTAGTGGTGGTGACGGTTGTGAAATTATAACGGTTATTTATAAACTCAATCAAAATTAAGAAAATTTTCTATTACTTAAATTTTTAATTTACATTTTAAGAGTCATTTAAATTTTTAAGCGATATCATTTATGTTATCAAATGAGCTTAATTGATTTTCACTTAGATTCCGTTTGTTTTGACGTAAAATGTTTTTGTCAAAAATATTTTACTTATTTTCTGCTGTTTGGTTGAACAAAAAGTAAGTAAAACATTTTTTAAGAAAAATATTTTTGCATCATTTTTTTTTAAATGACTTATTTTTAAAAATTGCGTAAGTCAATTTTTATAATTTGACTCTCACTCACTACCATTAAACACATTTAGCCTTTTCAAATAAATATTTTAACTTACTAAAAAGTCATAAATGACATTTTATTGAATCTATTTTTTTTTTTTAAGTAATAAAATATTTTTGTTTCAAGTGTCAACCAAACACTTAAAAAAAAAAACAAAAATATGTTTTTTGTGTAAAATTAATTTACCAGAAAATATTTTACGTCTAAACAGACAAAACCTTAACACATTTAATTTTAAGCGTTGAATTAAATTATCAAAAATCACCTTAATCATTCTATGATTTGAGAGATTGTGTTATTTTAATTCTGTGGACAAACAGCAATTAATTTCTGTCATTTTTGCCGTGTTAGAATTGGCTTACATTTTCTAAGCTCATTTTCAAAACGTGATTAATTGTGAAATTTTAAGAAAACATGTGCTTTTGACTAAATTTTTTGATCTATTCTATGTAGATGATGCAAGTGTTTGACGGAGACAAGACAAGCTAATTGCTACTGGGGCATGGATGATATTAAAAGGAAAAATATTTTGGAGTTTTAATTAAGTACTCTTAATTCACTTTTAATAATATCTCTAAGATTTATATGAAGCAATTTTACACTCTTTTTCTTTCGTTTTTAACCCCTTCTAATCCTATATTATTACGAATGGAATTCGGGGGACAATAATATTACAAACGTAGACTTATCAACCTAAAACTGATTTAGAACTATCTTATGGTTCAGATTTTTTTTATATACTAGATTTCATATTACACAAATTTAATTTCAACCATACAATCACCCATCTAAAAAAATATGAGCAGATAAGTCTGGGATAATAAACTTATTCTTTTTAAAAACCCATCTAAACTAAAAGAATGAAATCGTCATCAGTGACATTAATTTCAGTAGATTGGGAATTTGACACATGATTCATTAATATAATTTTTTAATTGTATACCTAATTAGATAGTTAAGATTAATATTTTTTTAACATGACTAGCAATATGGCACGATCTGAAAACACAAATATTAATAGATCGCGTAAATATTGAATATGCAATCCGAATATAACCATCTAACTCATAAAAATCCGTGTCAACAAGTGGACACGAATTCACTATTGACCCACAAGTAACCCAAATGTAACTTGAACTTAGTAGTCATAGAACCTTAATGTTTTATTTTCAGTCATTGACTTAAATTTTAGTATTAGAAGAAAATTTTTTTGTTTGTGAAGTATTGTTGAATGTTTGGATATTAATAGATGTTAGCAGTTCAGATTAGATGCGTAACGGATTATTCATGAATCTTTAATTTATTTTCATGAATATTGACATGTATATTATGTGAGTGGGTGCTAATGCTTAAGCAAATTATCCTTATACATGTGACTTGAAATAATTTGCTTAAAATAATCTGTATAATTTGCTTATTATTATAGTAATTGTGTTAAACATATCATTTTCAGGTTAATACGATTATAAGTATATTAGGTCCATATCAAAATAATTGACATATTTAATTAAATAAATTGTATCAATGTCAAGATATTTTGAATATAAACTCACGTTTACATTCCACGAAAATGAAACGTTACCCCACTTAAATTTCAGCATGTGAAATTTATCTCTCAAATTGGTTAGGATTAATATATGGTTCTCATTTATTCAAGGGTTTATAGTGGGGATAACGTTCAATGTGTCTGGGAGATTTATGGAATCTTTTAAATTTCAGCATGTGAAATTTATCTCTCAAATTGGTTAGGATTAATATATGGTTCTCATTTATTCAAGGGTCTATAGTGGGGATAACGTTCAATGTGTCTGGGAGATTTATGGAATCTTTTAAATTTCAGCATGTGAAATTTACCACTCTCAAATTGGCTAGGATTAATATATGGTTCTCATTAATTCAAGGGTCTATATCGGAGATAACTTTAAACATGTCTTGGAGATTTATGGAAGTTTCAAAAATGCTATACCACTTGTTTTGACATAGAAATGTTGTCCACGAAAATGAATTTTTATAGAACCTTAATTCTTTCTTCTTCTTCATTTTTTTTTTAATTTTTTAATTTTTTATAATAAGCAAAAAACTGATTTTTATTGATGTAACTTTTTTCTTTAAAAACAATAAAGAGTACAAGGAGATTACATACAAATACACCAATAAAAAGCTGGTCAAGTTTGAAACACCAAATACTGAAAGCATATTCTAAGAACAGATAGATTCTCTTTGATTGCCAATTCTAGTTCGAGAATTGACTATTTTAATTGATTTTTTAATTTTTTTTAACAAAAAAGATGTACAAAAAAATAGAAAGAATATTTGATTTTTTTTTTCTAGTAATTTTGTTGACTTTTTAACTAATTTTTTTTACTTCCCAAACTCCAGTTGGAGAGGGTTCTTGGGCTTAAATAGGCCATTTCGATAATCTAAATGATTCATCTTATAAGTTTTGTTAAGTAAATCATTTATATAATAAATATAAAAAAATGATAAAGGTAATATATTATAATATTACATTTGTCTTCAATAAATAAATGACAATTATAATTTTGAAAATAGATCGTCTATATATATATTTTTAGATAATTACACTTTTTAATTATGTAATTTGATTCAAATTTCACTTTACTCCCTATACTTTCAAATTAAACAATTTAATCTCTACACTGCAGGTGTAATTTCAATTTGGTCTTTTTATCCAAATTGAAGGTTAAAATTAACAATTTTGGACTCTCAAAACATTTGTTTCTAAGGTGTACACCTAGACAAAATTAACAAAAATTTAGATGGAATGACTAAATTAAAAATGGACTTAAAATGTAAAGATCAAATTATTCAAATTGAAACAATGTAGAATAAAATAAAATTGAGTCAAACTATAGGGGTGAAAAGTGTAATTAAACCTTTTTTTTTCTTTTCTTTTCTTTAAAGACAAATGTGACTTAATCTTATCACTATCGATATCTAATCATTGTAATTTTTACAAGAATGATTTACTTCAACAAATTCTATAAAATAAATGTTGTGCGGAGAGTTTCGGAAAACACTCAATCACACCAAGATAGTTGTGTTTGAAAATTTGGTTTTATATGGCTTATTTGGGCCATCTTTGAGCCCAAAATTGAGTGGGCCCCAAACGTCTTTTAGGGTGGGTCTGAAAAGGTGACGTGTTCCTTGCCGCGTAGCAAGTCACACGGTGAAGACGGTTCGTCAAAACCATTTATGAGTGAATGGGAAGTTGACGTTGTTTTTGGGTTCGTGGAATGGACAATTAAAAAAGTAAACGTGGGTTTCTTTGAAAAGGGCTGTCTCCCATTGAAACTTTAAGAGAGTTTTTGTATGTATTAAGCTCTAGATTACAACACTTGGGTTGGGCCCCAAAGGGCACCCCAAGTTTTTAGAAGGGAGGAGTCATGAACAAAGTGAACCTTAGCCCAAACCACCACACGCGCGAGCGTCGCCGCCGTCCGTCTATTCTGCCGGGTGCGGGTGTAGGTCGGTTATTACATTAATTTTTTTCTAATTAATTCAAAATTTGAATTTAATTTTTTTGACATTTGTTACCTCTTCTAGTCCATTTTTCCAAAACAGATTAAACTGTTCAAACAGTTTTCAAATTTGTTTGAACCAGAACAGATTCATTTCTACCAGATAGGTTTTTGAACTACAACATTTTTCCAACAGATAGAAACTGCCAGGCAGTTATCTTTTGCACTTCAAATTATGTACCAGTTCGGGTCTATATATTTCCAAATCTGTTCCAGCATTTGGTATTCTGAAAAATTCATTTCTTTTGCCTTCTTTTTGCTCTTTTGCATCAATTACGCTTCATATTATTTTAGGAAAAAATTCAGAGAGTGTAGAACACAAGTTTTGTTTGCCAAACAAATTGTTTGGAATGTTTCTACAATTTGTGAAGATCATTGTATCTTGGCAGATAGACGTCATTTAACCGTAAGCACCGTACCAGGGCGAATCTGTCTTAAGGACAGAATGTCACACACTTGACTTGATCTTTTTTTTATTATTCATTCGCTTCGGTAAAATTATTTTGGTACATTATTTATTTTATTTATTTGATTTAGTTTCAATTTATCTATTGTACACAGAAGATTGTTCCAACAATCTTAAGACAGATTCGAATTGTTCTACTTATAAAGAACGTTTCTTTTATTTCATTTCTTCTTTCTTCTTCTTGCAGAAATTATTTTCTGTGATTTTACAAAATAATATTCAGGTTGGAAAACAAATAGTAGTAATATACTGTTTGACAGATAGTAGTACTATACTGTTTATTTTCTTTGACAACTAGTAATAATATACTGGTGTCATTAACAATTCAGAATATTTATTTGTGAAGTTTGTCAGAAATTAATTTTGGTTTTCATAAATAATTTCTGAGTATTCATTAATTAAAATTCTATTTCAGTATTTTAATTATTGAAGTGTTACAGAAATTTAGGCTGTGCTTGGTTGTGCTTTTGAAATGTGATTCTACATGCTAGTTTCAGCTCCATGTTTGGTAAGAGTTCTGGAATTAATTTTCCAAAACTCTGCCGAAAGCTCTGTCCATTCTGCGCGTTTCTTGTATTTTTTTTGGCCAGTGGAAGACCGTCCGGTCGTCCCTAGGGACTACCACCTGGACGTCCTTGGGGACATCCACCCGGATGTCCTCTGTTGTATAGATTTTTTTTTTTTTTTTTTTTTTTTTTTTTTTTTTTTTTTTTTGATTTATATAATTGGGAAAAATATTTTCTGAAATTTTTTTAATTTTTAATGTGCTTTAAAATAATTTTGAGTTGTATGTTTAGTTAGGAGTTGTAAATTTTTGTATCACATATCAAATATCACATCAACAATTCCCCACTCAAATCAAACCTCTTTTCCAAAACTATTTTCAAAACTCTTTACCAAACAAATTTTCTATACTCAAATCATAATTCTACAACACACAAACTCAAAATACAACTCATACTCTCAAATCACATTTACAAAACACAACCAAACGCAACCTTAATTTTTTATGTGGAATTAATTTGGTTAAATAAATTTAATTTTATTTTCAAATTACTTGAAAATAAAAGTTACAATCTTGTTTCTTTTATTTTTACAGAATTTAATTCTGTTAATTTGGATTAATTTTATGTATAGTATAATATTCTAATTATAATTTTGTTTTATAATTTAGAATTCATGACTACTGAAACAAATGCTCAAACGAGTACTGGTATAGTGGCTGTAATTGCGCCAACCCTCTTTTTGTTGTGACAGTACCAGTAAATCACGGTGAGAAGCCAAAGAAGTTCTCTGAAACTAATTTTAAAAGATGGCAGTAGAAAATACTGTTCTATGTTACAACTCTGAACTTAGCTCGTTTTCTCCGTGATAGTGCTTCTACTCTGAACGAGGATCAAACTGACCGGCAAGTGGTTGCTGCGGTCGATGCCTAGAAACATGCTAATTTCTTTTGCCAAAACTACATCTTGAACGGACTTAACAACATATTATATACCGTCTACAGTCCTATCAAAACAACAAAGGAACTTTAGGAGTCTTTGGAGAAAAAGTACAAAACGGAAGATGCGGGCTCAAAGAAATTTGTGGTTGGCAAATTCCTAGACTTTGTGATGGTTGATTTTAAGACTGTGATTAGCCAAGTTCAAGATCTCCAACTCATTCTGCATGACATTCACATAGAAGGCATGTCTCTCAGTGAATCTTTCTAAGTTACAGCCTTAATTGAGAAATTACCACAAGGCTAGAAGGAATTCAAGAATTACCTTAAATACAAGCGCAAAGAAATGTCTTTAGAGGAATTGATTGTGCGTTTGAGGATTGAGGATTGAGGAGGACAACCACAATTCAGAGAAGCGGGATGGTAAGCACCCAATGGAGTTTAAGGCAAATGTAGTGGAACATGCTCCAAAAGCAAAGAAACAGAAGTTTTCAGGAGAAAGTTCATCACAAGGCTCTGAATGAGGGAAAATAAAAAGTATAAGTTTAATGGAAAATGTTACATCTGTGATAAAGAGGGACATCGGGCCAAAGATTGCCGTAGCAAAGGCAAAAGCAAAAGAAGAACAAGCAAGAAGCCTGCTCAAACCCACATGACCGAAGTGGACAAAATTTCCAATGGTGTTGATGACATAAATCTTTCTGTAGTTGTTTCCAAGGCAAACCTTGTCGGAAATCCTAAAGAATGATGGGTGGACACTGGTGCTACTCGCCACATTTGTACCGACAAAAAGATATTCACATCTTATTTTACAGTGGACAATGGTGAATAACTTTTTATGGGCAAGTCCTCAACTTCCCAAGTTAAAGGACAAGGAAAGATTGTTCTGAAGATGACATCTAGAAAGAAACTCACTCTCAACAGTGTGCTGCATGTACCGGACATTCGCAAGAATCTTGTTTCCGGATCTTTGTTGAGTAAAAATGGGTTTAGGTTAGTTTTTGAAAGTGACAAGTTTGAACTTACCAAAAATGGGATGTATGTAGAAAAAGGTTACATGTCTGACGACCTTTTCAAAATGAATGTAATGACTGTTGTACCCTCTGTTATTAATAAATATGCATCTTCTTCTTACTTGCTTGAGTCTTCAAATTTATGGCATGGTAGACTAAGACATGTTAATTATGGATCTTTGCATAGATTAATTAATATGGAATGTTTACCTAAATTTGACATTCGGACATTCGCAAGAATCTTGTTTCCGGATCTTTGTTGAGTAAAAATGGGTTTAGGTTAGTTTTTGAAAGTGACAAGTTTGTACTTACCAAAAATGGGATGTATGTAAGAAAAGGTTACATGTCTGACGATCTTTTCAAAATGAATGTAATGACTGTTGTACCCTTTGTTATTAATAAAAATGCATCTTCTTCTTACTTGCTTGAGTCTTTAAATTTATGGTATGATAGACTAAGACATGTTAATTATGGATCTTTGCGTAGATTAATTAATATGGAATGTTTACCTAAATTTGACATTAATTCAAATCATAAATGTGAAATTTGCGTTGACGCAAAATTATCCAAAGCTCATTTTCATTCAATTGAAAGAAGTACGGAACCACTTAAATTAATTTATAGTGACATTTGTGATTTTAAATCAATTCAAACTAGAGGTGGGAAAAAGTATTTTATCAGTTTTGTAGATGACTATACTAGATATAGTTATGTTTATTTAATTCGAACCAAGGATGAAGCTTTAGAAACTTTCATTCAATATAAAAATGAAGTCGAAAACCAACTTGATAAGAAAATCAAAAAACTTAGAAGTGATAGAGGTGGTGAATATGAATCACCTTTTGGTGAATTTTGTAAAGAACGTGGAATAATTCATCAAACCACCGCTTCTTACTCACATCAACAAAATGGAATTGCTTAAAGGAAAAATAGGACTTTAAAAGGAATGATGAATGTCATGTTAATAAGTTTTGGATTACCTCATAACTTGTGGGGGGAAACAATACTTTCTACTAATTATATTTTAAATAAAATACCCCTGAAAGAAAATGAATCAAACACCTTATGAATCGTGGCATGGACGAGTATCATTCTACAAATACTTAAAAGTGTGGGGGTGTTTGGCTAAAGTGGCTATTCCTAGTCCTAAAAAGACTAAGATAGGTCCTAAAACCGTGAATTGCATTTTCATTGGTTATGCCATGAATAGTAGTGCATATCGATTTTTGATTCATAAATATCAGAACATTTCAAAATACATGTAAATACTATTATTGAATCTCGGAATTCATCTTTCTTTGAACATGTGTTTTCGAATAAGATTGGACAAGAGACTAGTAATAAGAAAAGATCTTTTGATGCCATTACTAGTGATGATCAAGAACAAGATCAACAACAAGAGTTAGATCAAAATGAGGAAGAGGAACCTAGGCATAGTAAACGTACTAGAACCTCAAAATCTTTTGGTCCAGATTTTCTAACATTTTTGTTAGAAAATGAACCTCTAACTTTTAAAGAAGCTATGTCTAGTCCTGAGGCCTCTTTATGCAAAGAAGCTGTAAATAGCAAAATTGAATCCATCCTGCAAAATCACACTTGGGAATTAGTAGATTCGCCACTAGGTTGTAAACCTCTTGGGTACAAGTGGATTTTCAAAAGAAAAATGAAAGTGAATGGATCAATTGACAAATACAAGGCAAGACTTGTGGTCAAAGGTTTTAGACAAAAAGAAAATCTTGATTACTTTGACACATACTCACCGGTTACTAGAATAACAACCATTAGAATGCTAATTGCTATTGCATCGTTGTACAATCTAGAAATTCATCAAATGGATGTGAAAACCGCTTTCTTAAATGGTGAGTTAGATGAAGAAATTTACATGGAACAACCAGAAGGATTTTCTATTCCAAAAAAAGAAAAGAAAGTGTGTAAATTAGTTAAATCATTATATGGTTTAAAACAAGCGCCAAAACAATAACATGAGAAATTTGACAAGGCAATGATGTCAAATGGATTTAAAATTAATGAGTGTGACAAATGTATTTATATTAAAAATACAGACAAAGGTTATGTCATTGTATGTCTTTATGTGGATGATGTGCTCATCATAGGTAGTAATAATGACATGATTAAAACTACCAAGAAAATGTTGAATAAACATTTTGACATGAAGGACATGGGCATTGCTGATGTAATTCTCGGTATGAAAATTACCAAAACATCAGAAGGTTATGCTTTGTCACAATCTCATTATATTGAGAAAATACCTGACATATTTAGCAAAGATGATGATCATCTTATTAGAACACCTGTGGATGTTAATTTGTTTCTTTCTAAGAATGTACAGGAAAGTATTTCTCAATTAGAGTATGCCCAAATTATTGGAAGCTTAATGTACTTGATGAACTGCACTCGTCCGGATATAGCTTATGCAATAAGGAAATTAAGTAGATATATGAGTAACCAATGAGTAGAACACTGGAAAGCAATTATAAGGGTTCTAAGATATCTCCGATTTACTCGTAACATTGGGCTAAATTATATTAGATATCCAACAGTAGAAGTCTAAAGACAACATAGCGGATCCACTAATCAAAGGGTTAGCAAGAGAGTTAGTTGAGAATTCATCGAGGGGAATGGGACTTAAGCCTATTAAATAAGAATTATCACAACGACAACCCAACCTAGTTGACTGGAGATCCAAAGATCTAGGTTCAAAGGGACAACCGAGTTGTGAATAACTCAGAAGGATCACTGGGGAGTCCAACTCCTACCAATTTCTATGATAAAATAGTGATGTTTGCAGCGGTTTAGGTTAAGTAAAACTTTTAATGATTTTTATATCTAGGTATACCTAGTGGAGTATGACAGGATACTCTTCATAAGAATCACCTATGTGAGTGTGAACTGGGCCGGTTCTATGAGATTTGTGAAAGGCTACAATTCTCTAGAGCACTTATGAAAAAGTAGGTTGTTCGGGGCCAAAATGAACACAATGGTGAGAACTAAACTGTGTCTGGTGATATTCTGTGTGAGTTCTATTGTCTTGATTTACACAAACGACTGAACAGTTCAAGACATCATGGTCACTAGTTAGCTAGTAAATCCGATAGTGTCTCACAAGAGAAGGTTCAAAACCAAAAGCTACCTATTCTTTGCAGAATATTTCCAATTTATGTACTCTCTATAATTAGATCATGTTGTTGCATTTTCTCTACGTTAAATTCCATTTATGTGGGGGATTGTTGGAAAATTTGGTTTTATAAGGCTTATTTTGGGCCATCTTTGAGCCCAAAATTGAGTGGGCCCCAAACATTTTTTGGGGTGGGTCCGAAAACGTGACGTGTTCCTTGCCGCGTAGCAAGTCACACGGTGAAGACAGTTCGTCAAAACCATTTATGATTGAATGTAAAGTTGACGTCGTTTTTGGATTCGTAGAATGGACAATTAAAGAAGTAAATGTGGGTTTCTTTGAAATGCGTTGTCCCACGTTGAAACTCTAAGAGAGTTTTTGTATGTATATAAGCTCTAGATTACAACACTTAGGGTTCAGCCCCAAGGGGCATCCCAAGTTTGTAGAAGGAAGGAGTTATGGACAAAGTGAACCTTAGCCCAAACAACCACACACGCGCGCGTGCGCCGCCGCCGTCCGTCCGTCCGTCCGAGCAGAGCCGTGTCGGGCGCAGGTGTGGATTGTGGGTTAGGTCGGTTATTGTATTAATTTTTTGGAGACAATTTATGTGATTTTTTTCCAATTAATTCAAAATTTGAATTTAGTCTTTTGACTTTGTTATCTCTTTCAGTCAATTTTGCAAAACAAATTAAATTGTTCGAACAATTTTCAAATTTGTTTGAACTCGGACAGATTCATTTTTGCCAGACAGGTTTTTGAACTGCAATAGTTTTCCAACAGATAGAAACTGCTAGGCAGTTATCTGTTGCACCTGTGCAATTTGAATTTGCATCTGTTCACTTCAAATTATGCATCTGTTCGGGTCTATATATTTCCAGATCTGTTCCAGCATTTGGTTTTCTGAAAAATTGATTTATTTTGCCTTCTTTTTGCTCTTTTGCATCAATTACTCTTCATATTATTTTAGAAAAAAATTTAGAGAGTTTAGAACACAGGTTTTGTTCGCAAAACAAATTATTTGGAGTGCTACTACAATTTGTGAAGATCATTGTATCTTGAGAGATAGACGCCATTTAACCGTAAGTACCGTAGCGGGGCAAATCTGTCTTAAGGACAGAGCATCACACACTCGACTTGATCTTTTTTTTATTATTCATTCGGTTCGGTAAAATAATTTTGGTACATTATTTATTTTATTTGTTTGATTTAGTTTCAATTTATCTATTGTATATAGAAGATTGCTCCAACAAGTTGATAGTTTCAAATATGGAGTAGAAGAATCATAAAAATTCAAGAGAAAGAAACAACTACATATTAACAAGATATCAAGATTTACATGGTTCAGCCTAAGTCTACATCCACAGGCAATCACGAAGAGAAAGATATCACCAAACCCAAATTCTTTCTACACAAGTCTTACGAGACTAAAATTGCAATCAAAAGACACCAAGTAACCAAATGCTATATCAAAGACCCGAAAGACTACGAACAAAATCCCCACAGAGGGCTCCATGGAACTAAAAAGTTCTGTGAATGGAACTGAAAAGTTCAATTGAATGAATGAAAGTCTCTACATATTTATAGCCAAAGAATTTTTTATAAAGAAAAATAGGTTTCCTTCAATCCAAAACCAATTAGGAAATACTAAATCCAAAACTTTAGAAAGTCCAAACTAAGTCAAATAGGTCACTCACAAATCTAAACCAATATGAGAGTCAAAACCAAATTAATGTTTAACTATTCACAAATCCTATTTCAATTAACAACCAGAATACCAAATTCAAATCATATTGGGAATGAACATTTAGCTAATAATCTAACAATAAAAACTTTTGAATCACTAAAATGAGCTCTCAAATTCCCATTTAGATCCAATAGAACCTCTCCAATTAGATTATCAATAGGAGAGAATCCAATCTGCTCTACAACGGAGAATAAGTTTCTGATCTTTGCAAACCTAATAAACAACATCAACAAAGATCAGAAAAATAACAAAATAAAAAAAAAAATAAAAAAGAAGAAGAAGTTGCCAAGTAACCAGCAAAAGGAGCACCACACTGACCCAGTCATCTCAATCAAAATAAAATAAAATAAAATGATTGTGCTTGTAGTTGTGGTGACATATTGATAGTAGTGATAATGGTAGTCTATGGCAATGATCAGTGGCAGAGGGAGTGAGGGATCAGGGGGTCACTGTCCCCTCCGGATTTTGAGATTTTATTTTTATTTTTTTTTATTTTGTAAATATAAAGAAAATATTTTAGATAAAAAAATTACAAAAATATTATTAGAGTGAAATGTCAATGTCCATGATACACTAGTTACAAATAACATTATTTTTATGATGTTTCTCAAAATCAATCGTAAAACTTGCGTGAAATATTTTTGTAAAAATTTTGGATATTGTAATTAATAAGTGCCCCTTCTAAATTAATTGTTTGGTTCCGCCATTGGCAATGATCATGATCGAGTGGTGGTGCTGGGGAGAAGTTATTGGTTGGTCTTGACACACTTTAATAGAGGGAATAAGTTTCATTAATTTGTGTCAAGTAATTAAAAAATATAAAAATTGTAATAAATTATAATTGATTAGAAATATAACCACGTAATACATCAGAAGCAACCAATAATTTTTGGTGCTGGTGGTGCCAACATTGTTTTGTTGTAATACCTTGTGATCTTATTGTCGGGAATCGTTGTAGATCCCTACAGGACCTCATGTTCATCCCATGTTGTTTAACCCTTTTTAAGGGACGGAGTCGAATGCAACAGTTTGAAGATCATGACATTCTAAATCATTAAGACTTCTTACTGCGTGAATTGTTGACAAAGATGTTATTCTTTTATTGTAAATAACTAGAGTGTAATCTTTTATGTAAGCCCTTGAGGCATGTAATGTGAATAATTGTTGTGAACATTTATGTATATCATTGTAATTATGCGAGAGAGGACCTCATTAAATCTTTCTTGCTTGTGTTGTTTCTTTAACTATTATGGTAAATGGACTTTTATAAGGAATAATGGTAATATATCTAAGTTATAAAATTTGGGGCGTGATAGAATTCCACCCCTTTCATTCACTTCCACTCTGTCATTTGCTCAGTCTATTGAAAAGAAAACATTTGGAGTTCGAAAACACGAGTTTTGGAACATTGTAGAAATGTTTGGAAGTACGCAACCAAATAGTTTTGAAAAAGGGTTTTAAGAGGGTAAAACATGGTTTGGCCAAAACAGGTACTAGGTTGGGATAGTTGGGATTAAAGCTTGAATTTCGAATTTCATGATGAGAAATTCAAAAGATTGCACATTGTGACTTTCATCATCGGGTGTTCAAAATAATACACCTAAGTCTCAAGGTCGGTCAAAATTGGGTATCTACAGTGAGTAAGACCTTGGCAAGTGCCGAGGCAAGATATTTGCCATTGGAAAAGTTGACACTTGCATTGGTGATGCAGCGAAGAAGTTGAATCAATACTTCCAAGCTCATCCAATCATAGTGCTCATTGAGCACCCATTGAAGTCTCTGCTACAGCTTAGAGACTTGTCAGGAAGGATTGCACGATGGGTTGTCATTCTACGTAAGTATGGCATAGAATACAGACCAATAATAGCAATCAAAGGTCAGGACTTGGCTGACTTTGCTGCTAAGTTTACACTGAATTCTATTTTAAGGAGCAAACTTGCGAACTTTGGACTTGGGAGAATAGTAGGACCGAAAGACAAGCAAATCAGAATTCAACCCCCCAAGCTTGCTGAAGATGTGGGAACCCAAAAGAAAGAGTTTGAGAAGTTGAAGCCTTACAACATTTATCTTGGCAAATCCTTTTGGCTCTTTGTCGATAGAAGTTCTAACTGACAAGAAGCGGGGGCGGGAGTTGTGTGTGACCTTACCAGATGGACAAATGGTTGAGCAATCTATCAAGTTAGGATTTAAGGCCTCAAACAACAAGGCAGAAGATGAGGCGTTGATTGCAGGATTGAAGTCGGCAGCAATAGTCGAAGCCGATGACGTGGTGGTCTACTATGACTCCTAACACATCATCAGTCAAGCAACAGGCGAGTTTGTTGCCCGAGATGAGAGAATTTCAACCTACGTAAAAAAAGGTCATCCAATTGTTAGGATAGATCAAAAGTTGTTGTCTCCAGCAGGTTTGCTAAGAAGATAATAGTCATGTAGATGCATTAGCCAACTTGGCTTCGGCTATGAAGACAGACTCTCCTGGAATCTGGTAGACTGCTTGCTGGGTCTAAGTATTGAGCCCATGATTATAGAATATGAAGCAATGTGTGTTGAACTTGGTTCAAGCTGAATGAACCCAATTGTGAAATTCATTAGAGATGGAAAGTTACCAGAGGATAAGAAAGAGACGCACAAGGTAAGACTTAAGTCGGCAAGATTCTACTTGTCGGCTGAAGGTCACCTCGATAGAAGGTCTTTCACTAGACCATTATTGCATGTGTTTACGTCCTTATTGAGTTGAAGACTTCTTGTATGAGATACACGATGGAATATGTGGAAGCCATGCTGGCGTAGACACCCCATTTTGGACCGCCCCTAAGATTTGGGCGCTTTATTCCAAACACCCGATGATGAAAGTTACTCTGTATAATCTTTTGAATTCTCAACAAAGAAATTTGGATTCAAGCTCTAATCCCAAACCTTACACCCATTTTGGCTAAACTATTTTAGACCTTGAAGCCCTCTTTTCAATAAATTTTTCAAATGTTTCTACGATGTTCCGAGGCTCGCATTTCGATTAAAATATTGCACTTTTTAGTAAAACGAGTAAGGAGAAAGTGGAAATAAATTAAAGGGAGGTGAAATCTTTGAAAAATCTTTAAAAACGTCTTATTTATAAGTTTCGAGTTAAAGGAAATAGGAGGGGATGAAAGAAAACTAGTTTAGGAAAAGGTTAAGCGTCAAATCGTTAAGAAAGAAAAGAAAAGCTTTTACTAAATTAGGCATATCTCTTATTACACTTATAATTTAGATGTGAGAGGCCACCACCATTGGAAAGTAGACTTCTAGGGCTTCAATTTAGAGTCAAGAATCACCTAAAACTGAGTTCGGATGAGGGAGATATGGCCGGCCTGCTATATGAATACATTGCGATAGTCAATCAACAATAGGTAAAGCACAGAGTCATATGTATAACAGTAAGTCTCGACACATTCATCGTCGATATAACACCGTGAGACAACTACTCTCTAATGGAATTATTTCCATTGAATATGTGAAGTCTAAAGACAACATAGCGGATCCACTAATCAAAGGGTTAGCAAGAGAGATAGTTGAGAATTCATCGAGGGGAATGGGACTTAAGCCTATTAAATAAGAATTATCACAACGACAACCCAACCTAGTTGACTGGAGATCCAAAGATCTAGGTTCAAAGGGACAACCGAGTTGTGAATGACTCAGAAGGATCACTGGGGAGTCCAACTCCTACCCATTTCTATGATAAAATAGTGATGTTTGCAGCGGTTTAGGTTAAGTAAAACTTTTAATGATTTTTATATCTAGGTATACCTAGTGGAGTATGACAGGATACTCTTCATAAGAATCACCTATGTGAGTGTGAACTGGGCCGGTTCTATGAGATTTGTGAAAGGCTACAATTCTCTAGAGCACTTATGAAAAAGTAGGTTGTTCGGGGCCAAAATGAACACAATGGTGAGAACTAAACTGTGTCTGGTGATATTCTGTGTGAGTTCTATTGTCTTGATTTACACAAACGACTGAACAGTTCAAGACATCATGGTCACTAGTTAGCTAGTAAATCTGATAGTGTCTCACAAGAAAAGGTTCAAAACTAAAAGCTACCTATTCTTTGCAGAATATTTTCAATTTATGTACTCTCTATAATTAGATCATGTTGTTGCATTTTCTCTCTGTCAAATTTCATTTATGTGGGGGATTATTGGAAAATTTGGTTTTATAAGGCTTATTTTGGGCCATCTTTGAGCCCAAAATTGAGTGGGCCCCAAACGTTTTTTGGGGTGGGTCCGAAAACGTGACGTGTTTCTTGCTGCGTAGCAAGTCACACGGTGAAGACATTTCGTCAAAACCATTTATGATTGAATGTAAAGTTGACGTCGTTTTTGGGTTCGTAGAATGGACAATTAAAGAAGTAAATGTGGGTTTCTTTGAAATGAGTTGTCCCACGTTGAAACTCTAAGAGAGTTTTTGTATGTATATAAGCTCTAGATTACAACACTTGGGGTTCAGCCCCAAGGGGCATCCTAAGTTTGTAGAAGGAAGAAGTTATGGAAAAAGTGAACCTTAGCCCAAACAACCACACACGCGCGCGTGCGCCGCCGCCGTCCGTCCGTCCGTCCGGCCGAGCAGAGCCGTGTCGGGCGCAGGTGTGGATTGTGGGTTAGGTCGGTTATTGTATTAATTTTTTGGAGACAATTTATGTGATTTTTTTTCCAATTAATTCAAAATTTGAATTTAATTTTTTGACTTTGTTATCTCTTTCAGTCAATTTTGCAAAACAAATTAAATTGTTCGAACAATTTTCAAATTTGTTTGAACCCGGACAAATTCATTTTTGCCAAACAGGTTTTTGAACTGCAATAGTTTTCCAACAGATAGAAACTGCTAGGCAGTTATCGGTTGCACCTGTGCAATTTGAATTTGCATCTGTTCACTTCAAATTATGCATCTGTTCGGGTCTATATATTTCCAGATCTGTTTCAGTATTTGGTATTCTGAAAAATTCATTTATTTTGCCTTCTTTTTGCTCTTTTGCATCAATTACTCTTCATATTATTTTAGAAAAAAATTCAGAGAGTTTAGAACACAGGTTTTGTTCGCAAAACAAATTATTTGGAGTGCTACTACAATTTGTGAAGATCATTGTATCTTGAGAGATAGACGCCATTTAACCGTAAGTACCGTAGCGGGGCAAATCTGTCTTAAGGACAGAGCATCACACACTCGACTTGATCTTTTTTTTATTATTCATTCGGTTCGGTAAAATAATTTTGGTACATTATTTATTTTATTTGTTTGATTTAGTTTCAATTTATCTATTGTATATAGAAGATTGCTCCAACAAGTTGATAGTTTCAAATATGGAGTAGAAGAATCATAAAAATTCAAGAGAAAGAAACAACTACATATTAACAAGATATCAAGATTTACATGGTTCAGCCTAAGTCTACATCCACAGGCAATCACGAAGAGAAAGATATCACCAAACCCAAATTCTTTCTACACAAGTCTTACGAGACTAAAATTGCAATCAAAAGACACCAAGTAACCAAATGCTATATCAAAGACCCGAAAGACTACGAACAAAATCCCCACAGAGGGCTCCATGGAACTAAAAAGTTCTGTGAATGGAACTGAAAAGTTCAATTGAATGAATGAAAGTCCCTACATACTTATAACCAAAGAATTTTTTATAAAGCAAAATAGGTTTCCTTCAATCCAAAACCAATTAGGAAATACTAAATCAAAAACTTTAGAAAGTTCAAACTAAGTCAAATAGGTCTTTCACAAATCTAAACCAATATGAGAGTCAAAACCAAATCAATGTTTAACTATTCACAAATCCTATTTCAACTAACAACTAGAATACCAAATTCAAATCATATTGGGAATGAACATTTAGCTAATAATCTAACAATAAAAACTTTTGAATCACTAAAATGAGCTCTCAAATTCCCATTTAGATCCAATAGAACCTCTCCAATTAGATTATCAATAGGAGAGAATCCAATCTGCTCCACAACGGAGAATAAGTTTCTGATCTTTGCCAACCTAATAAACAACATCAACAAAGATCAGAAAAATAACAAAATAAAAAAAATAAAAAGAAGAAGAAGTTGCCAAGTAACCAGAAAAAGGAGCACCACACTGACCCAGTCATCTCAATCAAAATAAAATAAAATAAAATGATTGTGCTTGTAGTTGTGGTGACATATTGATAGTAGTGATAATGGTAGTCTATGGCAATGATCAGTGGCAGAGGGAGTGAGGGATCAGGGGGTCACTGTCCCCTCTGGATTTTGAGATTTTATTTTTATTTTTTTTTATTTTGTAAATATAAAGAAAATATTTTAGATAAAAAAATTACAAAAATATTATTAGAGTGAAATGTCAATGTCCATGATACACTAGTTACAAATTACATTATTTTTATGATGTTTCTCAAAATCAATCGTAAAACTTGCGTGAAATATTTTTGTAAAAATTTTGGATATTGTAATTAATAAGTGCCCCTTCTAAATTAATTGTTTGGTTCCGCCATTGGCAATGATCATGATCGAGTGGTGGTGCTGGGGAGAAGTTATTGGTTGGTCTTGACACACTTTAATAGAGGGAATAAGTTTCATTAATTTGTGTCAAGTAATTAAAAAATATAAAAAATTGTAATAAATTATAATTGATTAGAAATATAACCACGTAATACATCAGAAGCAACCAATAATTTTTGGTGCTGGTGGTGCCAACATTGTTTTGTTGTAATACCTTGTGATCTTATTGTCGGGAATCGTTGTAGATCCCTACAGGACCTCATGTTCATCCCATGTTGTTTAACCCTTTTTAAGGGACGGAGTCGAATGCAACAGTTTGAAGATCATGACATTCTAAATCATTAAGACTTCTTACTGCGTGAATTGTTGACAAAGATGTTATTCTTTTATTGTAAATAACTAGAGTGTAATCTTTTATGTAAGCCCTTGAGGCATGTAATGTGAATAATTGTTGTGAACATTTATGTATATCATTGTAATTATGCGAGAGAGGACCTCATTAAATCTTTCTTGCTTGTGTTGTTTCTTTAACTATTATGGTAAATGGACTTTTATAAGGAATAATGGTAATATATCTAAGTTATAAAATTTGGGGCGTGATAGAATTCCACCCCTTTCATTCACTTCCACTCTGTCATTTGCTCAGTCTATTGAAAAGAAAACATTTGGAGTTCGAAAACACGAGTTTTGGAACATTGTAGAAATGTTTGGAAGTACGCAACCAAATAGTTTTGAAAAAGGGTTTTAAGAGGGTAAAACATGGTTTGGCCAAAACAGGTACTAGGTTGGGATAGTTGGGATTAAAGCTTGAATTTCGAATTTCATGATGAGAAATTCAAAAGATTGCACATTGTGACTTTCATCATCGGGTGTTCAAAATAATACACCTAAGTCTCAAGGTCGGTCAAAATTGGGTATCTACAGTGAGTAAGACCTTGGCAAGTGCCGAGGCAAGATATTTGCCATTGGAAAAGTTGACACTTGCATTGGTGATGCAGCGAAGAAGTTGAATCAATACTTCCAAGCTCATCCAATCATAGTGCTCATTGAGCACCCATTGAAGTCTCTGCTGCAGCTTAGAGACTTGTCAGGAAGGATTGCACGATGGGTTGTCATTCTAGGTAAGTATGACATAGAATACAGACCAATAATAGCAATCAAAGGTCAGGACTTGGCTGACTTTGCTGCTAAGTTTATACTGAATTCTATTTTAAGGAGCAAACTTGCGAACTTTGGACTTGGGAGAATAGTAGGACCGAAAGACAAGCAAATCAGAATTCAACCCCCCAAGCTTGCTGAAGATGTGGGAACCCAAAAGAAAGAGTTTGAGAAGTTGAAGCCTTACAACATTTATCTTGGCAAATCCTTTTGGCTCTTTGTCGATAGAAGTTCTAACTGACAAGAAGCGGGGGCGGGAGTTGTGTGTGACCTTACCAGATAGACAAATGGTTGAGCAATCTATCAAGTTAGGATTTAAGGCCTCAAACAACAAGGCAGAAGATGAGGCGTTGATTGCAGGATTGAAGTCGGCAGCAATAGTCGAAGCCGATGATATGGTGGTCTATTATGACTCCTAACACATCGTCAGTCAAGCAACAGGCGAGTTTGTTGCCCGAGATGAGAGAATTTCAACCTACGTAAAAAAAGGTCATCCAATTGTTAGGATAGATCAAAAGTTGTTGTCTCCAGCAGGTTTGCTAAGAAGATAATAGTCATGTAGATGCATTAGCCAACTTGGCTTCGGCTATGAAGACAGACTCTCCTGGAATCTGGTAGACTGCTTGCTGGGTCTAAGTATTGAGCCCATGATTATAGAATATGAAGCAATGTGTGTTGAACTTGGTTCAAGCTGAATGAACCCAATTGTGAAATTCATTAGAGATGGAAAGTTACCAGAGGATAAGAAAGAGACGCACAAGGTAAGACTTAAGTCGGCAAGATTCTACTTGTCGGCTGAAGGTCACCTCGATAGAAGGTCTTTCACTAGACCATTATTGCATGTGTTTACGTCCTTATTGAGTTGAAGACTTCTTGTATGAGATACACGATGGAATATGTGGAAGCCATGCTGGCGTAGACACCCCATTTTGGACCGCCCCTAAGATTTGGGCGCTTTATTCCAAACACCCGATGATGAAAGTTACTCTGTATAATCTTTTGAATTCTCAACAAAGAAATTTGGATTCAAGCTCTAATCCCAAACCTTACACCCATTTTGGCTAAACTATTTTAGACCTTGAAGCCCTCTTTTCAATAAATTTTTCAAATGTTTCTACGATGTTCCGAGGCTCGCATTTCGATTAAAATATTGCACTTTTTAGTAAAACGAGTAAGGAGAAAGTGGAAATAAATTAAAGGGAGGTGAAATCTTTGAAAAATCTTTAAAAACGTCTTATTTATAAGTTTCGAGTTAAAGGAAATAGGAGGGGATGAAAGAAAACTAGTTTAGGAAAAGGTTGAGCATCAAATCATTAAGAAAGAAAAGAAAAGCTTTTAATAAATTAGGCATATCTCTTGTTACACTTATAATTTAGATGTGAGAGGCCACCACCATTGGAAAGTAGACTTCTAGGGCTTCAATTTAGAGTCAAGAATCACCTAAAACTGAGTTCGGATGAGGGAGATATGGCCGTTTGAATTCGGGCTTGAAAGTAGTTTTTGTGGACCCAGCCAGGTTTGTTTAGATCCGACTGTGGCTTGTTAAGACCCAGCCGAGTTTCAATGAAAAATAGCCTATAGTACCTTATTAGACCCGACCTTTCATTTTTGGGCCCGACCATGTGTTTTGTGGCCCGGCCGGGTCTCATTAGCGATAAACAGGACAGCTGGCGAGAATTTGCCAGCTGTTGTTTTTTGAAGATATTTTTGACCAAAATGTCTCAAATTCTATATATAGACCCCCTTCCTTCAAAATTAAAGATTAGCAAATTTTCCAAAAGCTTTGAAGAGCTAAAGAGACCCCCATTCATCTTCAAACCTTCTTTAGGTATACATACACAACACATACACCATTAGAGCTTGTTCTTGAAGCTCTTTGCTAGAGTTTCAAACCATATTTCAGAAACTTGAGAGTGTTTTGAATCAAGTTTGTTAACTAAGAAGCTATCTCTCTTTTCAAGAGGTATAACTTTGCATCTTCTTCCTTACTTCTCTCTTACTCTTTTTCTCTCTTTTCCTTACTTTATACACTGATTTTGGACTATTTTTGGGTTGAAATATGTTATTTAAAATTGAAAAAAGTGGAGGGGTTAGCCACCCCTCCTTAGGCTTTGTTCCTTGGCTTTTTCTCTACTTTTTTTACGTACTTTCTCTTGCTTTTGCCGCTGGTTTTCTTGGTATTTATGGGTTGTTTAATAGTTTTTTTAATTTATGTTTTGAATATCATGTTTGTAGTATTGCAAGTCCTCATGGATTTGGTTATTATGTTTTGAATATCATGTTTGTACTCATCATGTTAGACAACAATCCATTTGAGTTGATAGTCTTGTTTACTTAGTTTTCAATTAAATAGTCACACTTTTGTAATAATCAACTTTGCATAATCATCTCTTCAACCTCCCTCCATTCTTTGCTTGTTTTGATTAAAGAGTTGTTTTTAACAAAAGGTTGTTGTTCAAGCATAAGAAAGAGACTTTCCATGTGTAGACACCCCATTTTTTACCGTCCTCAAGACTTGGACGTCACTGCTTGAACACTCGGTGATCATCCATGTTTGTGTTCGTCTTGAGTTCCCGGAGGTCCCGGCTACGCGCCTTGCCTCAGGATCACTCGACTCGACTGTTTTGTGTCTGGTTTTGCACCAAACACTTGTGCTTTGCCTTGGAGGGGCAGGGAATGGCTTGTGGGCCATCCCCACACTCCATTGGCCATGGCTTGAGGCCACCGGCTGTGTTTTGTTGCCACCGGCCAAATGCTTGGCTGGCCGGCACTATAGATGGCCGGCCGGCTATCTTTTTTTGGTTAATTTCATTTTTGGCCGGCTGACCACTGTGCATATGCTTTTGCAGATATTTTCATGCAGCTGGCATGCACTTGGCTCCCCTCCATACACGTGTATGGAGGGATTTCCTCTTAGCTAGCTTTTCTTGTAAACTTACAAGATTGAAGCTCTATAAGAGGAGGCCTCCTCTCCCTCTTTTACGGTTAGACAACTTAGACAACACTGTTAGAGAGCTCTGGTTTTAGGTTAGGATTTGTATCTATCCTATATCTATATCTCTCTTCTTTTTGTGTCTTGTGTGTGTATTTAGCCTTAGTTTTACACACAAACACTCACCATCACACCGTCTCTTGGAGCTGAGGCCCTTGAGGGTTGTTTTGAAGTCTTGGAGCTGGTTTTGAGCTCAAAGAACCAACTGGTCCACCATTTTTGAAGGAGGTCTACAAGGGTAAGACTTTTGTCCCTTTTTCTCCATTTTTGCATAGCTTATTTACCTATCTTGCATCTGTTTTTGAGCTTAGTGTATAACATATAAAAGTTGTGTTTTTACTTGCTTTAAATAGTTTCTTAAGGGTGTTTCAATCTTTGGGGTCGTTTGACCCCTCTTAAGGCTTGTTTGGCCTTTGTTTTGTGCTATTTTGGTTGAGCTCCGGGACCATTGTGTTTGGGCCTCCTCACCACTGAAATCTTGAGGGATTTCAGTGATAAGGATGGTGCCTTGAGGTCCTAGGAAGGAGACCCCCTCTCCTTGTTGTCCTTGAAAAAGGGCCCCTTTTTGCCTCTTGAGGGAGCATCTAGTCTAAGTGTGTGTTGGCCATGCCTTAGCTGATTTTCATGCTTATTATGTCATAATACGCCTCAATTTTTAGTTGGTTTGGACACACCTTGCTTGTTTAGCATACATGTCTTGTAATGCCATATTGTAGCCTTAACATGCATCTAGGTTTTAACCCTTGTTCAAGCATGTTTTTGGCCTAGCTTTGTGAAGCTTTTGTACTTGTTTTGCCATGTTTAAGGTCT
>NW_021029367.1:157695-186556 GCF_004153795.1 Camellia sinensis
CCTTAACTAATTTTTGTGCTTATTATGTCATAATATAGCTCTGTTTTTAGTTGGTTTAGGTACACCATACTTGTTTAACATACATGCCTTGTAATGCCATGTTTTGGCCTAAACATGCTTTAAGTGTTGACCCTTGTTTTAGCATGATTTTGGCCAAGCTTTGTGAAGCTTTTGTGTTTTGTTTTAGCATGCTTAAGTTCTGTTCTTGGTCGTTTTGGTCGACCATAGCATGCTTAGTATAGCCACCTTGCATTTTGGCTTGTTAGCCTTAGGTGTGTGAGTGTGTAGCATGCATTACTTGCATTATTTCAGTGGTTTGGAACCACTTACCATGATATTTCAGTCATTATAACGTGCTTGCATACTTGCATTTGATACTCCTTTGTTGCTTTAAAAGGTTGTTACTTCATGCTCCATGAATGTGCTCCTTTGTATGCTTGCATGTTTAAGCCACTTAGATGCCATCTAGGTGTTCCCTTAGCATTGTCTAAGTCTGCCTTGAACCTGTTTTAAGTCCTCTTGGCCTTGTGAGGCTTGGTTGACTTAGCCATGGTTTAAGTCTCCTTGACTTGCCTTAAATGCTTGGACCAATTGCATGCCATGCTTGTCTTGTTTAAATTGGTTAGGCACCATTATTAACATGATTTCCAGAGTTTACATTACATGCTAATTGTCCATGTTTAGGCTCCTTTAAGTGTGCTTAAAGATTGCTTGTTTGATGCTTAAGTGTTGGCACATCAACATGCACATGTGTGTGTGTGTGTGTAAGCCCTCATTTCCATAACATTGGCCACTATTTTAGGCTTGCTTGGGAGCTGCCTAAACTAGTTTAAGCTCACCCCTTTGCATGTTGTTGCATGCTCACCTAGTGTGTTGTTGCATGATTGAATGAAGTCACATGCTTGCTTGCATGCTTGAACATCCATATTGTGTCTTGCATACTTGTAGGTTGCATTGCTTCATGCCTTACATGCTTCTTTACTTAGGTTGTGTGCCTAACCTACCTACATTACACATTGCATTACCATGTTGCATACTAGCCTCCATACCTGGGATGCATTGCATTGGCATGCATGCTTTACCTCTTGAGTTGAGTATGATAGAGGTGGAGCCCCTTTGTTTGTTATGTGCATTGTATCTCATATCAAAATGCATACATGGTTTCTTGGGCCATCACGCATTGAAATGCGCGATTGGTGGTCCGAAAACCAAGAGTCATGCCCCTTTGAGTCATAAACATGATAAGGGATGTGGTTGGTGCATACATTGCTTGAAATGCATTGCCATGCTATGTTTTGCCCTCTGCTGTTGTCAAAAACAGATTTCAGCAGGAGGATTTGGCCGGCCGGCAGTGTTGAGTGCCGACCGGCAAAGAATGTTTGGCCGAGAGCATAATGTTTAGCCAATGACCATTCTCCATGGCCGGTGACCAATTCCTTCAGCCAGTGGTGTTTCACAGCATCCAGAGAGCACACTCTGGGATTTTGGCAGTCTTCAGAGGAGTATAGCAGGGCAAAACAGAGGCAGCTTGTGCATGACAGTGACTTCCGAGCGGAATTGAGCACGCATCGCATTGGACCCTCTTCCCAAGGCTGTTTATTGCTTAAACTAGATTAATTAATTTGCTTAATTAATTAGTTGGTCTGTAATATTTAATTAGCTTGTAGGTTAATTAACTTGTATTATTCTTTTGGTCCCTCCGAGCGAGGGCAAATTTGTAATAAGTGTGGGTGCGTGTGTGTATGTCTTCCAACACCCACTTCTTTCTCCCTTTTACTTACCTGCTTTTGATGGTTAGTATTAGGACATGTTTACTTTAGCATACCTTATGCTATGTATGCGTGCATCATTCATTAGTCTTGTGTGCATCATTCATTAGTCTTGTATGCAAACATGGACTTGGATCATGCATTGATTGCAAACATGTTCTTGTCTTGGCTCGGAGTACATTGTAAGTATTTTTATGCTTTAGAATCTCGCATGAGTGTGAATGTCAAAATGACAGCATGCTTACCATGTGGCTAGATGCTTATGTGATATAAACTGCTTGAATGCCTGTGGGTGAAGGTTGGGTTGTTTGAGTTGGAACAACTCGTTGAAATCCGTGCTTTAGCCTACTTGCGAGTAGCAAATTTCAAACTGTTTTTCAAACAAACGGATATGCAATGCTTCGTTCCAAATTAGGCAATCTAGTCTATATTTTTGTGTTGTGCGCATCACATAGTAATTCTAGCTAATTAACCGGAATAAGAACACATAACGTTTTCAATAACGGATATCACGGGTAGTAGAGGCCGATCTACGGATCGGGCGAGAAGGGGTGCTCATAGCTGACCTTCCCCAATCGTACCCAAGCTGTCGAGACGAGGCAACTTTGGTGATGACGGACACGTGGCCTTTGGCACCGAGTCAGGGTTTCCTAAATTCCCCCATAAAAAATATTTAGGTGGCGACTCTGTATCTGGCAAAGCAGTCCATGTTTGGCATTTATTTTCTAAAAATCTATTTTCTCAAAACGATTTGCCGAATTTGGACTCTTTCGTTCAGATTAAGAACCGTGACAATTTGAGAGTCCGAACTGTAGTGAACCCAAAACGAACGGAACGGGACTCGTCCTCCCGGGGCGTTCGGGGACGTCTACACCATGCTTAATGATTTAATCTCTTCGAAGGCTCGTTACCAAGGCATTACATCTCTCTTATGCTAAACACTACCGCTTGTTTGTTATTCCTCTTTATCAACTATATATTTACTTCTATGGGACTAACTTTCTAGTTAGACCCTTGGAAATCACAAAGGAATGTTTCATTATAGCTTATTATTGGGTTTGGATTTATAGTCATTAGCCCTCTCTCAGAGATGACTCCGAATCCCTTATCGCTCATTAATGAGTTTGACTCCTCCTATGCAATTTTCCCCGAAGAAAAGGGCTTGAAAGGCTCATTTCTCGGGTGAAGTCGATGCTTGTTCATCTTCATTTGTTTTGGATTTAGTGGATGTAAACATCACTTTTGGGAAAAAAAAAATGGAATAAAAGATAAGAAATGGAAAGATAAGTTGAAAAATGCTAATAAAATCGGTTTAAAATTGGATTGAAACCGGCATAAAGGGAACTAATAAAATTGGTTGGATTTGATCAGACATTATACCGAATCCATCGCTTCTAGAGTCATCGCATACTAATTCGTGATGTTTGATGATTCTTGAGGTGTGTCTACCTCCCTTCTTGAATTTCATGATAGGAAGGAGGTGTTGTTTGTCTTTCATTGCATTCTTTAAACTTTTGAAATCATCACGCAATCAACTTGTGACCATTAATGGTTTGGGAACCGAACCCGCTCCTCACTTGAATATCTCCATGACAGAGAAGGGCAAAAAGGACAAACATTGCCTAGAAGCACTCTATTTGCACTGTTTTCACCTCAGTACACAAAATAGTTTTTTGTTAAAAATTAGGGCAAGGCCGGATTTGTTTGGGCACGGCCAGGCCTCATTGTGGGCCGATCGGCCTCCAATGTGTGGTACATAGGGTATTTTTAAGAAATATAGAGTAGTGGCTGAGGGTGAATGTAGGGCAGTTTCCCAGCAAGGCAGACAGAGCGGTTTCCGAGGAACATTGTCATTGGCGCGCACGTGATCATTGGTTTATTTTAAATAGATTGTTGTAATATTATTATTGTAATAGATTAAGTAGCTATTCATTCGAATTTGTAATAAGTAGTTAATTCAAAAACTTGGACATTCAGACCCTCTTGCGCGAGGGCAAACACGTAATAATTTTTGTATGTCTTTCAAACCCATTTCTTTCTCTTTTTTATTTATCCGCTTATTGTGGTTATATAGCATCATATTTTCCTTAGCATTCTCCATGACTCACATCCATCTGTTTGGCATGCATAAGGGTTCGGCTCATCATACTAATCAATGTCAATTTGAAATTCCTTACTCGAATACATGCTTTATCGCATGCCTCCAATTGACTCACATGCCATGCTAATAAACCGAACCTTGTAGTTGCATTTTGTATGTGTTGCATTTGTCACCTTGCATAGTAGAGCATGTATTTTTCTAATGGTTTTATTTCTTTTGGCTTGCCTCAGTTGAGTACTAGGTGAGCATTGTCGCTTTAGCATATCACATGTATATTAGTGTTGCCATATCAAGCCTGTTTACCATAAGGCTAAGTGCTTAGTTGATACAACTTTTGAATGCCGCTAGATGAAGGTTGTGTTGCTTAATTTGGGACGATTTGATCAAAGTACATATGAGTTTGCTATTTCAAAATCAAAACAATTTTCAAACAAACATAAACTCAAACCATTTCAAAATGAGCGAAATTGTCTATACTAGTATGCCTCACATAGTAAGTTAGTATTAATAATCGAAGCAAGAGCATATAATATACATAAACAATCCATCATGATTAGTAGAGGTCGATCTTTGATCGAGTGCTTGGGATGCTCAATTCATGACCTGCTCCTCTCATACCAAAGTTCGCGAGCCGAGACACTTTGGTTATGACGGACAAGTGGCCTTTGGCACGAGTCATAGGTTTCCTAAATTTTTCAAAAATATTTAGGTGACGACTCTGAAATCTGACAATGCAGTCCATTTCTGGCATCTTTAACGATTAAATGGATTTTTCTAAAAATTTTCGGATTTGGACTCATTCGTGTTTTATCTGTTTCACATTGCACTTATGAAACCATATTCAGAATCATGGGAGTCCGAACTATAGGGCTATCATATCCGAGGAGACTAAACCCCTCTGAGGAGCACAAAAAGCAAACTACAACTGGGGGTAGGTCCTTAGCCCATAGAGCGATCGTAAGGGTACTGGTAGCCTTATATGCAAAAAGATGTCAAGGCATATATTCAAAAGTGTGAGAAGTGTCAAAGGTTTGCACATTTTATACACCAACCTACTGAAGACTTGAACCCAGTATCTACTCCTTAGTCTTTTGCCTAATAGGGCATGGATCTAGTTGGGCAATTGCCTCAAGTGACTGGCTAGAGGAAGTTTCACTTAGTTGCCACTAACTACTTTACCTAACGTATAGAGGCAACCTTTAGCCAAAAGCCGAGATGTGGACGTTAAGAACTTTATCTAAAAGAATATCATCACTAGGTTTGGGATACCGACAGCCACAGTAGCTGATAATGGCGCACAGTTTGACATCAAGCTGATCAAAACTTTATGTGCTAAGTATAAGATCAATAATTATTATTCAACTCCTAGCTTTCCTCAAAGAAATGGCCAAGCCAAGGCATCGAACAAGACTATTCTGGACGGAATAAAAAAGAGATAGGAAACAACTAAAGGTAAGTGGGTAGAATAGTTGGCCAACGTACCATGGCAATACCGCACTACGCTAAGTAAATCAACAGGAGAGACTCATTTCTGTAGACACCCCAGTTTTGACCGACCTCAAGACTTAGACGTCATCATTTGTGCACTTGATGATTGTGCTTGTTTGCGCTCGTTTTGAGTGCCCGAAGTTCTCGGCAGAATGCCTTGTCTTTGAGCCTCTAAACCCTCTTTTTTTTGTGGTTGTTTTAGGGCCAAACCTTAGTGCCTCTTGCCTAGAGGGGGGGAAGGGCCTTGTCAGCCACTTTTGGCCCTTGTCGGCCACTGGAAGTGGTCGGTCAGCTAAGGGAGGTGGCCGGACAGCCACCTAAAGTGGCCGACGGCCATTTTTCTCCATTTCTAGATATTTTCTTTACCAGTTGTGCCAGTTGTTCATCACTGAATGTCATCTCCATACACGTGTATGGAGGGATGAATGCAAGCCTTTGTCTTGTATTTCTATGTAATGGGGGGTCTCTCCTCATTTTAGGAGTTAGAAAATTTTTTTAGCAAATTTCCTCTCTCTCACTCTCTCCAGAATCATCTCTCTCTCTATCTCTCACTATTTTATGCTTGAAAGTGAGAATTCTCTACACATTTGCACTAAGACCCTTGACCAAACATCTTCATCTTGGAGTTGAGGTTCTATGAGGCTTAGTTTGAGTTCGACCTCAAGACTTAGACGTCATCGTTTGTGCACTCGATGATTGTGCTTGTTTGTGCTCGTTTTGAGTGCCCGAAGTTCTCGGCAGAATGCCTTGTCTTTGAGCCTCTAAACCCTCTTTATTTTGTGCTTGTTTTTGGGCAAAACCTTGGTGCCTCTTGCCTAGAGGGGGAAGGACCTTGTCGGCCACTTTTCCCCCTTGTCGGCCACTTGAAGTGGTCAGCCGGCTAGATGAGGTGGCCGGCCGGCCACCTAAAGTGGCCGACGGCCATTTTTCTCCTTTTTCAGATATTTTCTTAGCCAGTTGTGCCAGCTGTTGTTCACTGAATGCCATCTTCATACACGTGTATAGAGGGATGAATGCAAGCCTTTGGCTTGGATTTCTATATAATGGGGGGTCTCTCCCCCATTTGGGAAGGTTAGATATTTTGTGAGCAAATTTCCTCTCTTTCTCTCTAGAACTCTCTCTCTTCCTATTTTGTGCTTGAAAGTGAGAATTCTCTACACTTTTGCACTAAGACCCTTAACCAAACATCTTCATCTTGGAGCTGAGGTTCTTTGAGGCTTAGTTTGAGCTCCTAAGGGTGGTTTAAGCTCAGAATTGTGACTGATTTTGTGCTGTGCTTCAATAGGTAAAGACTTACCTTGTAGGCTTTGTTTTAGTGAATTGAATTGCCATCTTTTTACACTATTTTTGGCCTGGCTTTCAACTATAAAAAAAATCTGATTTTTGTGCCTTAACATGTTGGTTTGAGGTCGTTTTGTGCAAAGGGGTAGTCCACCCTTCTTGTTGTCTAATTGTGAAGCTTCTTGCATCATCTTTTAGCATATTCAAACCAAACCTTTTGGCCCTTTAAACCACTGAAATTCAGAGTTATTTCAGTGGTAAAAAATATGTTTGGCTTCCCCTCCTTGTGTCTCACTTGCATGCCTAGTTAGCATCCTATGGTAGCATGTTTTTATGGCTTAGCCTAGCTTAATTCAAGCATGTTTTAGGCTCTAATTTCGCATGATTTAGCTCTGTTTTGGGCTGCTTTGATCATATGAACCATGTTTTGCATAGTTATATTACAAATGCCTTCACTAGTTTAGTGTTTTAGGCCTCTAAACTTGATTTACTTGAGATGTTTGCATGTTGTAGGGTTATTTAACATATAATTTCAATGTATTTAGCTCTGTCACATGCTCATTTGTTTCACTCTTTCATTGCTTTTGAGAGTTGTGTTTTCAGTCTTGTTTGCAAGCTAACATGTGAGTATGTTTTTCTAACATGTTGTACCTCAATCTCAGCAAGTTTTAGCCACTATTTTGGCATGTTTTAATTATGTCCAGAGCTGGTTTGGTCAGTTGAGCTTTGTTTTGCATGCTTATAGTGTTGTGATCTTCACTAGTTTAATGTTTTAGGCTCTTAGCATGTCTTACATGTGTTGCTTGCATGATTTAGTGTCTTTTTGCATGCCATTTCAACACTGAAATATCTATAACCTCCCTCTATTCTTCACTTTTTACTTTGTTTTGAAAGTGGCCTTGAGCCCCCTGTTGGCTTGAGTATGGAATTGAGGCTCTCATGCCTAATGGTTTTAATCCTCCCTTGAGGGTTTCTACTAACCAACAACATGAGGCCTCTTTCATGCTCAAGGTACTTGTGGCTTAGGCCATCTTTCCAATTAGAGGACTCTCACTTTGGACTTAATCGGTTAAAGGACTAATCGGTAATGTAAAATGTGTAAATAAAAGATGACAAGTAAAACATGAACAAGATAAGCATGTTGTGTTGCATTGCATGTATTTGGATCGGACGTTAATCCAAACACAACAAAAATGGGACATTTCATACTCAAAGTGATGGAACGTGCCACTGTTCTTGGTCACCGTCACCCTTGATCACGCATGATAGGGTGGTGGTCCTTTGAGTGCTATTTGTGCATTCATTAAGCTTGTACAAGCTTGACTCTTTGGCCATCATGCATTGAAAATGCTTGATTGGTGGCTTGAGAGCCAAGAGCTACAGTCCTTTGAGCTTGAGAAATGATAAGGAGGGTGGCAGTACACACATCCCTTGAAAAATGCATTGATTTGCCTCTGTTGCTCTCTGCTGTAGTAAAAACAGAAGTCTGGAAAAAGGGATGGCCGACCGACCACTTAAACTAGCCGACCGGCCAGTTAAGGTGGCCGATAGCCACTTTTTGTGGCCGACCGGCCACTAGTCAATTTGTGCACAAAAAGTGTTCTTGTGTTGGAGCAGAGGCAATTTGGAAGTTGGAACAATGTTTAGAGATCAAAGCAAGTGCAAACAGAGGCAACCGATGGTAAGGCGGTGGATTTTCGGGAGGAAGCCAACCGAGCATGCATGTCTCCCTTGCCCTCGAGGCCACTTAATTGCTTTAATTAGTTAGCATAGCTAATTATACAATGTTGTCGTATTTAATTAGTTAGTGCAACTAATTCTTTAGTTTTGGTTTGTAATATTAATTAGCTAGAATGGTTAATTAATTGTGTTGTAATAATTAGCTTAGAATAGTTAATTAGTTTTGATTTGTAATAACTTAGCTTAGAATAGTTAATTAATTGTGTTATAATAATGAGATATGTGATGAGAAGGTATGAAAAATAAAAAATAAAAAATTAACTCTACATAATCAAACTTGTGCATGGGTAGCTACTTTCTACCTCCATCCACATCCACAAGGCTTCAAAATACACAACAACTAATGGAGTGTATCTCTAGAAAGCAAGAAAAGAGAGCAAAGCTATAGAAAAGTGATGAAAACTATTAACTCAATGGATGGGTGGCTATTTTCTACCTGCATCCACATCCATGAGGACTTATTACATGATTACATCATGCAAACAATGAAAAATAGAGCTTAGAAATGAAGAACAAGAGAGATAAAGTGGTAAAAAGTTCAAAAATTTCACCTCTTAAAGAGAATGAACTTCTTGGTTCCCAAACTTTTTCTTGGCACCTTAAGGTCCTTTAGATGTAGCTTAGAGTGTTTAAGATCCTCATCAAGAAGCTTAGAGTGAAGCTTCAATGGAGTTTTGATGACTAAAGTTTGGAAAGTGAAGGTTGAAGATGAAATGTGGGAAAGGAGCTCTAAAATCTCTCTCTAAGCCTTGGGCAAAATTTTTAGCCTACTAAAATGAGGTTTCATCCTCTATTTATGGAGTTTTGGATGTATATATCTAAGATATTTGTGGAAACTTCGTAGAAAAGACCGAAATTTCTGAAAATGCTCTCTCCCTAGACAATTCAACAGGTTTTACCGTTATGTATCCGGCTGACAATATTTTCATCCAGCTAGGAATTGTTGTCCGACCAAATGGAAAATACATTGTTGGATTAATAAGGTAAAGTTAGCATGATTTGAAAAGAGAAGCAGGAGTTTAGAGGATTCCACCCCTTCCATTCATTCCCAATATATCCTTTGCTTGGTCTTTTTGAAAGAAGACAACACTTTGAGTTTTGAAAAGGCGAGCCTTGGGACATGATGGAAATTTCTAGAGCTACGCAACCAAACGTACATTGAAAAAGGTTTTCAATTGGTTGGAAAGCTTTTTGGCCAAAACAGTTACCTGGTTGGGATTTAAAGCTTAATTCTCAGGTTTCCTGCTAAGGAACTCATAAGATTAGCATATCACAATTTTCATCATTGGGTGTTCTAAAAAGAGCACCCAAGTCTTAGGGTTAGTCAAAAATAGGATGTCTACAGTTGTCCATCTTTGACAGAACTCGGTGCATCATTTTATGACGTGAGTGAATGTCAAAGCCCGAAGACAACCCTTTTCGACAAGGCCGTAAGACTTGGGAAAACAAATAAAATAAAAATACAAGTGGTTAAACCCAAGGGTTGCTAATGAATCACTTTACAAGGAATCAAACCTGTGTATTTCAAGGGCAGGATGCAAATGATATGCTCGAAATACATTTGAAAAGTTGGACTTACACGCCACGCGTGGCCGGTTGATTGAAAGTTAGGCTTACGTGTACCATACTGTCGAATTATGAAAAGTTTGATGATGCAAATGCAATGAAATTGCAATGAGATGAAAGAAGGATAAAGCTACAAAGATGGTAAGGGATAAGGCAAGCCTCATGCAAATTACATGAAGTATGCTAACTGACGCAAAAAGAATGCTATTCAAATGTGCTTTCAACAAGAGTGAAAAAAACAAGATGCATGAACGTGTTTTCTACATGAATGAAGAATGTAAGTCCAAACGTGCTCCATGCGATAAGAGGGAAGGTGACCAAAGCCAAACTCGCTCGTGACTGACAGTCACGGCAACAGGAAATTCCATAACCTACTCTGAACACGCTGCGACGAGATAGAAGAAAGGGCGACCGCAACCAAACTTGTATGTGACTGGCAGTCTACAAAGGTGAACCCAAAACAAACTCCAAACACGTCGTAATCCAAGAGGAGAGAGGGTGGTTGAAGCCAAACTTGCATGTGACTAGTGGTCACAGCAATAAGAATCCCCAATCTTGACCTGCAAGCAACAAAGGTGAACCTTGAAACAAACTCCAAACACGCCACAATGCGAGAAGAGGGAGGATAGTCGAAGCCAAACCTGCATGTAACCAATAGTCACAGCAACAGGGAATCCCAATCTTAACCGGTAGTCAACAAAGGTGAACCCCAAAACAAACTCCAAACATACCACAATGTGAGAGGATGGAGGGTGGCCGAAGCCAAACTTGCATGTGACTAGCAGTCACAACAACAAGGAACCCGAATCCTGACCCACAGTCAACAAAGGTGAACCCCGAAACAAACTCCAAACACACCGCAACACGAGAGAAGCGAGGGTGGTCGAAGCCAAACTAGTATGTGACTGACAGTCATAGCAACACAGAACCTCAATCCTGATCGACAGTTAACAAAGGTGAACCCCAAAATAAACTCCAAACATGTTGCAATGTGAGAGAAGATAGGGTGGCTGAAGCCAAACTTGCATGTGACCGGCAGTCACTGCAACAGGGAACCCTAATCCTGACCGATAGTCAACAAAGGTGAACCCTAAAACAAACTCCAAACATGCCACAATGCGAGAGGAGAGAGGGTGACTGAAGCTAAACTTGCATGTGACTGGCATTCATAGCAAAATGGTACCCTAACTCTGACCGGCAGTCAACAAAGGTGAACCTCGAAACAAACTCCAAACGCATCGTAACGTGATTGAAGAGAGGGAGAAAGAGAGAGGTTGTAGCCTCAAGAAAACAGGCCTAGACACATTTTATGCAAAAAGGGAAAAGCAATAGGATAAAGAAACGATGCAACACACAACATGTAATAAATGTAAGAAAGTAGTATAGAAGACATACCTTACAACTTCATGGGTGGGTGTGCCAGCCACAAACTTCGGAGATCACCTCATGATCTCCAATGTCGGCACCAAGGAAGCCTTATTTTTGTGGTGAGAAATGCTGATTCTTGTGCCAGCTGCTAGGGACTTAGGATAACCATACATCTAAAAAATGATAGGGCAACAACCATGCACCTTCTATGATTCTCTGTACAAAACACACTAATAATTTGCAACATCTTCTTTGGGTCGGATAAAATAATAGCTGGCCGTATAAATTATGGCTGATCGAATTAATTGGACGATGACAGGGACTGTTTGCACTTTTCACCTCCCAAAAGCTTTATAAAAGCGTGAAACAATGTCTCAATGCATACTCGTCTGAAAACATTTCCTACACTCCCCTGAGCTGCTTTTGAACACCATCTATGGATGGCTACAATTTGCTTCATTTCCCTCCTGGGTCTCCCATTGGTTTAGACAAACTGAATACCCCGAACGATAGTGATTCTTCCTCTGGTCACAACATTAAAGAAGCTTTTGTTCTTTCTATTTTGGAGCACATGGATTTGGAGATAGCGTATGCAACAGTGCACGCTAGAGGTCGTGGCTACCGGAGAGCTCGGGGCTGCAAGAGAGCTTGAGGACGTGGGAGAGCTCGGGGCCAAGAGCCAGGCCATGCTCATGTATGTAGGCGCTACTACGGGCCATGCAAAGGTCCTAGTGAAGGTTGAGGTCAAGGTCATGGATGCAGTCGAGGTCCTCTACCTCCAGGCCCTTTTCCTGTACACTTTCCGAACCTACCAGATGAGGTTTCTTTCTTTGACACCCAAGCTAATTTGCTTCAAGTTGCTTTCATTCTTGTTTTTCAATTAACGATTCACATTTCTTCTTTGCAAGATGACGAGGTCGATCCACTCCCTAGGTGATCGTCATTAGCAGTGACAATGACGACGATGAGAATGACCATGTTGGCTATTTTGATGACCCCTATGATAGCAGTAGCAGTGATGCCAGCGACAATGATGTACCCGGCGGGCCGTCTCTCATTTGTTCCATTCGATTACTACAGCCGTAGCTTAGCTCGTTTTCTAAACTAATCTTACTTTTGCGATTTTTTTTTTTTTTTTTGCTCTGTGAAAGGATGTTTTGTATAGCTTTATCTTAGGGTACTCTAAACTTGTGAACAACTTTTGTGTGTCAACCCAGTTGTGATTATCTCTGAATGAATAAACCTCTGTTTATGTATATTTCTTTTGCAAATGAATGAATCAATGACTTTTGTTTTGTTTTTTCTTTTTACTTAATAGTTGCCACGTCATGTGTAGCTTCAGAGAGGTTTTTTTTTTTTTTCTTATCTTTGAAAACTCTTTTTTGTAATAGTTGACCAAGGCATAACCCTGAAGTAATGAAAAGAAAGGTTTTTGCACCTCTTGGTGTGAATGGCACTGCACTCAAGCACAAAACACGTTATCTTGAATTTGAAACCAAGACTAGTTGTATTTAAAAGGAGTTCTAGATTAGATGTTAAGCCTACCACTTATCAAAATTGAAAATTGTAGACACCTCATTTTTGACCGACCTTAAGACGTCATCGATTGAGCGCTCGGTGATGGCGCATGTTGTGCTCGTTCTGAGGTTACGGAGTCTCGGCTGAGAGCCTTGCCTCCGGACTTCGGGACACTTTAGTGCTTCACCTCGGTTTGCGAACCAGGTTCTGTTTTCTCTTCCCAAAGGGAGGGAGAGGTCTCGTAGACCATCCCTCAGTGGCCGTAGGCTACGTTTCGTGGTCGTAGGCCACTTTTCCCGTTTGCAGACCAGTTTCCAGTTTTCAGAGTCGTCGGCCGCGCGCCTCAGTTCGGGACCGCTTAACTACCTCCGTTTGCTCCGGTTTTTGGCACACACCTTGTTTCCTCTCTTTAGAGGGACACTGTTGCCCAGGAGACCACCTTCGTGGTGGCACGCCACTTTCGATGCTTAATAGTCAGTTTTCGGGGCCCCGACTGCGCGTTTTGGCCCCCGAACCTTCATTTTGCATCGGTGTGGGTTCATTTCTGGCATGGACCCTAGTTTCATTGTTAGGAAGGTGTTAATAGGGTGGGAGGACACCTTTTCTTCTTGGAGACCACCTTTCCCCGGTCGGCCAATTTTCTTGACAGGTAGGTGGTCTCCCTTACTTTTCAGCCACATTTTCTGGTCTCCCATACCACCACTGAGTTGCATTCACCTAGGAGACCACCCATATGGGCTGGCTGACCACCTTTTGAGCTTGACCCTTTTGAACCTGGTCGGCCGACCACCTGAACTGGTCGGCCAGCCATCTGCTTTTTCCTCTCTCTGAGTGTGTTCCAGCTGTGCCAGCTGGGAGGCATTTGGTGCATCGTCCATACACGTGTATGGAAGATGTTTGGCCTAGATTTTAAGCTTCTTTGAGAAGCTTTAGACCTTCTCCTCTATAAAGGAAGGGCCTCCCCTCCTTGGGCTTGGTTGGGATTTTTGTATCTAAAGCTTATACACCTCTCTCCCTTTATCTCTCTATATTGCCTTCAAAAAGTCCCTTGTTCTTGCGCCATTGCCCTACACCTCCAAGCACAACACCTCCACCATCACTCTAAGCACCTTGGAGCTATTTTTTAGAGGTTGAAAGCTTGCTACATTGGTCCAGAAGCTGCTGGTTCTCTTCTCTACAAGGGTAACACTTCTTTCCCTCTTTTTGACATTATTTTGCTTCATAGCTTAACTCTATTTGCAAGCATTTTTGGGATTCATCATAAACTGAAAAAAAGTCTTGTTTTGAACTTTTAAACATGTTTGTTTCAGACCATTTTTCTGTTGGGGGTCATCTACCCCCTTGCATGCTTCATTTTATCTTGTTTTGAGCTATGCATTAGAGCATTTGTGTTGGCCTTGGTTTGGCCTTTTAGCCACTGAAATCCAGTGGATTTTTAGTGGCTAACATGTGTTTTTGAGCCTCAAAATTAGAGAGGGGTGACCCCCTCACCCCTTGTTTTGTTTACTAGCTTTGTTGGCTTTACAAAGGAGCCCCTATTTGCATGTTTTCGAGCCATGTTTTAGGCCACTTTTTGTGAGTTTTGTGACCTACATAGGCTCTATCCAGAGCCCTTTTTGTCATGTTGAATGTCTATTATGCATGTGTAGAGTAATCCTCTTCAAGGCCTTTCAAAGGGGCCTTTGCTTGCATGCTTCCTAGACTCATTTCAGGCCCTTTTCAATGAGTTTTAGGGCCATCATAACCTTTGTCCAAAGGTGGTTTTTCCATTTTGTATGTCCATTATATATGTGTAGAATACCCCCCTTATTGGCTTTTCAAAGGGACACATCATTCTTGCATGCGTTGACCATGTTTCCATGGGTTTTTGGGCATGATTTAGCATGTAATACTTCTGTTTTTGGCTGGTTTGGTGAGCTCTCATGTGCTTCATATAGTTGTATTGCAAATCATGGTTCACTAGCTTGTATTGCATGATCTTTTGGCCCTTGATTCTAGCACCTTTTGGCCATGCCTTAAACTGATTTTGAGCATATTTTGGACTGCCTCAGCTCTGGTTTTGGGTCTCATGGTCGAATGATGCTTATTTTGCATGCTTGTAGTTCAATATCCATGCTTAGCTTTGAGTTTCGAGGTCTATTACATGCATATGCTGAGGTATTTTCATGTCTTGGGGCCATTGCATATCATATTTCAGAGCTTACATGCATGCCATATTGTCATGTTTTCCACTCTTTAAATGCATTTGAGAGTTGTGCATAAATGCCTCGTTTTCGGACCATTGAATGAGCTTCATTTCCATGCACTTTGACCCGTCATTTTAGGCCATTTTCCCACTATCTTGGACCTGCCTAGGGTCTGTTTAGGGGTGGTTTTGCCATTTGTCCATTGCTTTGTGTACCTCTAGTGTAACGCACTTCACTAGTTTCGGTATCTGGGCCATCTAGCATGCATTGTGTTAGTCGTTTGCATGTTTCGGGACCATCTTATATGCTATTTCAGAACTGGAATTTGTGTCATTATATGCCATATGTCATCCCTTTCCATTTTTTGTTAGAGTTACATGTTGTGCCTTAGGGTCGATCCTTTGCACCCGTGCATGTTTGCATGTATTTCGGTTGTCTCATTTCCATCATATGGCCACTGATTTGAGTGTGGCTGAGGTCCACTCATATTGGTGTAAGTCTACCTCGTATTTGTATATGCCATTTAGTTCATGTGCGCATGATAGTCTTCGTACGTGCATTGTGTATGCCATGTTATGTCACGTGCATTGTGTATGCCATTTTAGCCCATAGCATTGCGTATGCTAGGTTGCATGTTAGTCGCATTGTGTATGCCATCTCATTGCTTTGAGTTTGAAGTAGGGTTTAGTCTGAACACAGGAAACGAGGGACATTTCGTACTCCAAGTGACGAAACGTGCCTCGATTCTCGATCGCCGACACTCTTGACTGTCCATGATAGAGTTATTGGCTTTACTTGCTTATATGTGCATTCATTTCACATCGAGTCGTGCAATTTGACTTCTCAACCATCATGCATCGAGATGCGTGATTGGTGGCACGAGGATCGAGGACTACACTTCCTTGAGCTTGTGCAAGGACGGGGAGAGTGGTCATGCACACATTTGTTGAAAATACATTGCCTTTTCTCTCTCTTGCCTTTGTTACAGAAAAACCAGAAACCAGAGGTGGAAACTGGTCAGCCGACACGATTTTCTGGCAGGCCGACCACCCTCTTTGGTCTCCACCACAAAGGGTGATTGACAGGTGGTCTCCCATGCTAATAACTGGTCGGTGGCCTTCCCAAGGTAGAGCTTCAGCCTTCTGGAGCTTTGTGCAAGTTTCTGAGATCAATTGCAAACAAAGGCGAGGCGAGGCGAGGCGAGGCGTCGCAATGGAATTTCCCGACAAGGCGACCCAAGTATGCATGCATCCTTCATCATTCGGAACAGAGCTGAGGCAGTCCATTGCACGTAGCATAGCATGCTAGTTTACTTTGCTTACCTAATTCATTTGTTAAGTAATTAGTATTGTGTAATAATTCGTTATCTATTTTCGTTGTGTAATATTCTTTCAGACCCTCCGAGAGAGGGCCGATTGTTGTAATAAGTGTGCGTGTGTGTGATGTATGTCTTCCAACCCCACGTCTTTCTTCCTTTTATTTACCAGCTTATGATGGTTAGTTTAGGGCATGTTTCAATTAGCATACTTATAATAGCATGTTTGCATTCATTCATCTGTCTTACATGCACCGAGCTCGGCGCATCATACTAACTGTATTGTATTTCAATTCCAAGTTGAATACTTGTTAGTTGTAGCATTTCACATGCCATCTGTAGAATAGCCGAGCCTATTGTAGTTGCATTCCTGGATGTGTTGCATTAGGCATTTCAGCATAGTTAGGATCATGCATGGATTTCTAACATAGCTTCTGTTTTGGCTTGGAGTACTCGGTAAGTGTTCATGCTTTAGCATCCTTGCATGTGTGTAAGTGACTACCATGATAGCATGCTTACCATGAGGCTATGTGCTTATGTGATATACCTGCCTAAATGCTTGTGGGTGAAGGTTGGATTATCTGAATTGGAATAATGCATTGACTGTGAGTTTTAAGCCCACTTCAGAGTGGCAAACTATCACGTTTTCTAAGCCCACCCGAGGGTGGCAAATCCACGTCTTAGCTTACTTGCGGGTAGCACCATCAAACCATTTTCAAAATAAACAAACATCAGATGTGTTGTTCTAATTCAGGCGATCCAGTCTATACTTGTATGGTATCCCTGCGAAATAGTAAATCTAGGCTAATAACCGGAATAAGAATGCATAATATTTTCAAAACTCGATATCATGGTTAGTAAAGGCCGATCTTTGATCGGGCGAGCGGGGGTGCTCATTTCAGGACCTTCCCCTTTCGTACCCAAGTTCCTGAGCCGAGGCAACTTTGGTGATGACGGACACGTGGCCTTCGGCACGAGTCAGGGTTTCCTAAATTCCCCCAAAATAAAATATTTAGGTGGCGACTCTGTATCTGGCAAAGCAGTCCATGCTTGGCACCTCATTCTAAAAATCTGTTTTTCAAAACAATTTGCCAGATTTAGACTCTTTGATGATTCATCGGTCTTGCATTGCACTTAGCGAGATTAGATACAAGACCGTGACTTTTGAGTCCGAACTATAGTGAGCCCAACGAACAAAACGGGATTTCCCTCCCGGGACGTTCGGGGACGTCTACAGTTTTTGGCGACTCTGCTGGGGAGTTAGAGAACTTGACTCGAACTCGTGATATCTGGTTTTGACTACACTTGTGTGTTTCTTTGCATTGCATTTGCATTGGTGCGGCTAGGACACCGTGTTTGTCGTATGCTATTCCTGAACGGTTTGCCGGAGGCTCGCTTTGAGAAGCGTGTCATAAGGCTGACCGGTTGCGGTCTCTGCCGCGACGGGAACACAAACCCCGATTTTACCGGGGCACCCTCTTTGACCATTCGACCTAGTGCATATCGGAATCCATAGTGACCATTCCAAACTAGGACAGGTTGCTTACCTGATCATAGGTTGTTTGAAACCGCTGCGTGCGTAGTGAAACCCTAGCTCCGGACAAAATAGGACAGGGAAACCCTGCCCCAACAAAAGAGTGTTTTGGCTCTCACTTGTTTGCTATGTGCTTTTAGAGTGTGTCTCTATAGGAATGCATGTATCAGTGTGCAAGTCTGAGTATCAGGCCTGAGGGCACCAATATTTGGGAATCAGTTTTACCTGAGGGTATTAGTTTATAGGCAGAATTTGGGGCAGAATCCAATAGAGAGCACAGTTATTCAGCTTTGCTCATATATGTTTTGGTGAAATCAGGCTGAGATGTTGTCTATTTTCTTCTTTTGCAGGGGTCTCGGAACCATAGCTTCAGAAGGCTCCAATATCCCCCGGTACATTGGGCTTGTGCTGATAGACTTTGTCAGGTCAGAGATTCAGTTCAAGGGCAAATCAGTGTTCCTTCGCCAAAGGCAGGGTAAAAAGGCCAGTCAGACATAGATCATCAGTTCAACAGTCTTCGGATCAGCAGTCATTATCCATCTCACCGGTGCACAGTTGGGTTGAGGTATCTGTTTTTACAGAGATAGATATACTGATAGATCGGTTAGATCACGGCAGAATGGAGGAGATGATGCGTCAACTCCAAGAAAGTATGAAAATCATGCAGCAGGACGCTGTTCGTCAAGCCGAAGTTGCCAAACAACAGGCCGAGGTCATGGCTCAACAAGCAGAGTTGATCGCCAGGTTACAGCGACAAACCGGAGCACCTGCTTCGCACCAAGCCCTTCCCCTACTAGGAGTTCCAGCACCCGAGGAGGCACCAAATGTCCAGGGAGATACGGACATTCTGACAGGACTAGCTCCACCCCCAATCCTACCCCAATTATCCAAAACACCCACCAACCTGCCGGATTCTCCCTTTGAGTCCCAGGTGGACCCCACAGCATTGAAGGTGAGCAAGCTTGAAAAGCTGTTCAAGAAATCTCAGGGCGTCAGGTCCATCCCGGATATTGAGGATGGGTATACCGATGCGGCCGTGACGCTGCCAGACCGCTTTAAAATGCCACATATTGACCGCTTTGACGGGTCCGGGGATCCCATGGTGCACTTACGGCTATTTTCAGACATTAAGGCCGATGGGCCTCACCAGACTACAGAAGCTTTCTTTATTCAGCCGGACCCTATCGGGTGTGGCGGCCATCTGGTACACAAAACTGGAAGACGATGTTAAGAGGAATTGGGATAAGATGGCCGAGGCTTTTGTCGCTCAGTACTCCTATAATACACAGATCGAGGTCACAACCCGTGATCTCAAGATAACTAGGCAGGAGCCTAAGGAGAGTTTTTCTGACTTCGTAACCCGGTGGAGGGCCAAGGCCTCAATGATGACCACTAGGCCCACTGACAAAGATCAGATTCGGATGATTATGCGTAATCTCCAGCCCAAGCTTATGCAGAAAATGATTGTTCTCCCCTTCCCTACCTTTTCAGATTTACATGAGATGGGGGTACAAATTGAGGATGCTATGAAGCAGGGCCTCATTGACCATGAGAAGGAGCAACCCAAGAGGGCGTTTTCCTACAGTTCGAATGCGACTACCAGTGGTGATGCAGCTGCAAGATCTTCTGAAGTGGGCATGGTTACCACCACCGCATCAAAAACAGCTACCCCATTCACCGGTGCGTCCGGAAGTAGCTCACAAAAAACCAAATATCCAACTCGAGTCAAGAGGGTTTTTACCCCACTTTATATGCCTTTGTCAAAGGCTCTAGAGGCCTTACTCCGGAAGGGATATCTGAAACCATTGGAACAACGGTCTCTACCCGATCCTATCCCTCCAAAGCATGACCACACTAAATACTGTGCCTACCATCAACAAACCGGTCATGACACATATAGTTGCTTTCGTCTTCGCCATGATGTACGAGATCTGTTTGACAACAAGGTCATCGCCGCACCAACTCAGCAAAGTCTATCGGCACTTGATCAGTGAACTTGTGGGGGATAATGTGATGTGATCAGGGGATGAACCACCTGCGGGCGGCACTCAGTTTACTACAGATGTGGCGTATGGCACGCACTGTTTTGAGCATTTGTGAATGCTAGTTTTTGTACTTTCTGACTTGGGTATTGGGTCAGTTTTGTTGTTTTGTGCATAGTCAGTCTTTCTGTACTGAGTCAGTCGGGTCTCTCTTGTGGTATCGAGTCAGTCCTGTTGCGTTGGAGTTAGGTGAGTCCGGGGGTGTTACCTCGAACATCACTATTTTGTATTGTATTTGTCTTTTTGCTTTCTTTTTAGTCTGTTTCTGCCTTGAAGCCAGTAATGCCAACAGATTTGAATGAACAACAATGATTTTCACACCCTTGTGTTTGCTTCTGCCTTGCGCCAATTGTGCCAGAAGTCCTGAATAAGACGGCAGTATTTGACTAAAAAACTATGTCTTTTCGGTGCCTTGAAATCATTGCATTGACCTAAGTTTTTCAAAACCTTTTGAACATTGTGATGAAAACGAAGAGGAAGGAATTCCTCAGGATTTGCAAAAATTTGATCAATTGAGAGAAAGAGAGGCATGCTAAGCCCTTAATGAATGAAATCATGCTTGTTAACGTGAGTACTGAGAAGGATCCTGGCTTGATCCAGATTGGTTTCGCATTTTCTTCAGCGTGAGCGACTAGTCACTTTCTTAAAAAATTTTCAAAAAATGTTTTGCGCCGTCCTGCGAAGACCTTTGCAGAATCACTCTTGAGATTGTGCAGCTTAGGATCGCTCTCAGCCTCGAGACTCGACCCCTCTTGATTTCAAACCTTGAACTTGGATTCAGAATGTTCCAAGGCCAATCATGATGTGACGCTTGTGTGGCCAGATTTGAAGCAGCCCGCGAACTAGGGGCAAGAAAAATCAGATCAAGAAGCTTATGAAGCTAGATCAGGAGCACCCCTCGAACTAGGGGCAAAAATGTCAGATGTGCTCGAAGAGTCAAAGACGAAGATTGGCAAGAATGCCAAATCCCAGAAGGGAGGAAAGAAGAAAGCATTGCTGAAGGATAACCGAGTTCCTATCCACAACACTAGGAGCAAATTCAGCCCCCCATTTGATGGACTCCTGCATCGTCAGCGAACAGCAGCCATTCTCCTAGATTCAGAAGAACAAAGCTCGCAAGGTTGAAAACCCAGAGGGCGGCCTTGGCAAAAGTTAGAGCGCAAAAGGAGAGGTTAATACCCGAGTGTACCTTACCCCGAACTATGCAAGACTTGATTCCCACCTTTGGGATATGTAGGAAACTTCATTCTGAAGTCCAGCCATAAAACACTTCAAATTCAACTATGTCCATGTGATGGTTCTGATCATCGTTGTCTTCTCTGTATTCGAGAGTTCGGTTGTGATCGTCACCTCAAAAACTGGTTACAGTGTGCTGCGGCGCTATTCAGACAAGGGGCAACTTTCTGTTGCCATGCAGCGCGCTGCGGTGCCATTCAAACAAGAATTTTTAATGAAGTTGACTAATTTTCTCAAAAATTATTCCATTTTTCCAAAATTGGACCATTTCTTGGACCCAAAAAGGAAAATTTTCAGTGCTCATAACCTAACTTGCATGATTTCAAATCAGAAAATCAAACAAACATGTTAATCTAACTCTCATGTCGGTCAAAATTGTTTTAGTAGAAAACCAAAACAAAAAAAAAAAAAATTGGTCAAAATGATGAACTAGGGGCACAGTTGAGTCAGGCTTCCTGTCTTTCCCCCGTTGTCAATGCATTTTCCAGAAAGGGCACCATACTTGCCGGAAAGGGCACTCTATTCGCTAAGAAGGGCACAACGGAAGCTAACAGAAAATGGCTGAAAGCTCTTATATCCTCCGAGCAGCGAGGTATCAAGCCAAGTGCGAAGCACAAACTGGATTGGAGCAAGGTATTCCACTCCCTCATATGGACAGATGTGATCACGTCCAAACTCCCCAGCGGAGCATCGTCAACCAATGTCAATTGCAGATCTGCTGCGCGTCTGGTCGCATTGCGACCCCTCTGTGGGGGAAACTCACTGTTGTGAACAAGAAAGAGAATCTAGCAGAATGCTAGGGGCAAGAGCCCACAACTTCTTATTTATCCATCAACCACCCAGGGGAGGGATAAAAAAATGAGAGATTGAAGAATAGAGAGATGTGCGCTGAGAGGAAAAAGCGAGGAAAGGGTTTTGAGAGAAAAACTGAGCTTGAGGGCCGAGTGATGTGAGAATGACAAATAAGAAAGGGTGGGAAACAATACTCAGAGAAACAGGCTCCCTATGCACGTCTGAGTGTCGTGTCTTTTTGTTTTATCTCGATTCTTGTCTTGAGTCGTTTTTGAGTGTCTGTGTTTGTGTTTAGGTTGTTTTGCCTTTGTTTTCCTTTGTTGAGTCATGGTGCGCTGTGTTCAGTCGTAGGCTCAATACCCGGTCGAGAACTCATTTCTCAAATTTCAAAATGATTTGTTTTGTGCTCAGAGTGTTGTGCCGTTCTCCACATCTGTGCAAAACAAGATTCGTTCTTTCGTAAAACCGCAGGGTTCAACCCAGGTCATGCGGGAACAGTAAAACCAAGACCTAGCTGAAGCTATATAGGTTCCAGACAGCAAAGCAGAAGAAAGAGGGAAAATGTCAGGTAACTGAGTTTGTTTCGACTTCAGTAAGTTCCGAGATTGCATTCCGTGTGTACCTCTTCAGGTCTTGCCAATGCTCCGAAGTATGAGTGTGCCTCTACCTCAAGCTCAAGATCAAGCCTACTTCAAGCCAGAATGGCGATCAGAAGTGCTCTCCCTGAGTACCATTCCCTGCCAGAGGTATCTTGGCTGTGTTCGCAATGAGTTCCTAGAAGACCAACTGCGACGGTGGAAACTAGAGTTCGAATGGTTGTTGCCTAGAACGCAAAGGTTCAGAATTTCCGAGACTAAAGTCTGGTTTAAATACCCAGAGGCGTGTCCTCGGCTTGAAATCTGTATGGAAGCCCCTGTAGACACCCCATTTTTTACCGTCCTCAAGACTTGGACGTCACCGTTTGAACACTCGGTGATCATCCACGTTTGTGTTCGTCTTGAGTTCCCGGAGGCCTCGGCTACGCGTCTTGCCTCAGGATCTCTCGGCTCGACCATTCTGTGTCTGGTTTTACACCAAACACTTGTGTTTTCCCTTCGAGGCGCAGGGAATGCCTTGTGAGGCATCCCCACACTCCACCGGCCATGGCTTGAGGCCACCGGCTGTGTTTTATTTCCATCGGCCAAATGTTTGGCTGACCGGCACTACAGATGGTCGACCAGCCATCTATTTTGGTGAAATTGCATTTTTGACTGGCCGATCACTGTTCATCTGCTTTTACAGATATTTTTATGCCAACTGTGCTAGCTGGCATACACTCTGCTCCCCTCCATACACGTGTATGGAGGGATTTCCCTCTTGTCTAGCTTGCTTTGGAAGCTTTACAAGAGGGATTGTCTATAAGAGGGAGCCTCTTCTCCCTTCATTAGGGTTAGAGAAAAAGCTGAGGGGAGCTCTGATATTAGGGTTTTGAGTTCGTATCTCTTCTATCTCTATCTTTCTCTCTCTTGAGCTTAGTGTGTGAGTTTAGTCTCATTTTTGCACACAAACACCTAGTCTTACACCTTTTCTTGGTTGCTGAGGGGCAAGAGGTCTGTTCTTGGGTGGTTTTGAGCTTGGAGAAGTAGTTGGACCACTATTTGTGAAGAGGGTCTTCAGGGGTAACATTCTTGCTCTTTTTACCCCATTTTTGCATAGCTTTTTTGACTACCTTGAAACTGTTTTACACTTGGTTTATAATATATAAAAGTCTTGTTTTTTCCTACTCTAAATAGTTGTTTCAGAGTGTTTTAAGATTTGATGTTGTTTGACCCCTCTTAAGCCTTGTTAGGCTCTATTTTTGTGCATTTTTGGTGAGCTCCGGGACCATTGTGTTTGGGCCTCCTCACCACTGAAATCTTATGGGATTTCAATGGTGAGGATGGTGCCTTGAGGTCCCAAGAAAGAGAGGGCCACCCCCTCTCCTTGTTGTCCTTGAAAAGGGTCATTTTTGCCTCTTGAGGGAGCATCTAGTTTAGGTTCATGTTGATCATGCCTTAACTGATTTTTGTACTTATATTGCCATGATATAGCATTGTATTAAGTTGGTTTAGACACACCATGCTTGCTTAGCATACTTGTCTTGTAATGCGATATTTAGGTCTTAACATGCTTTAGGTTTTGATCCTTGTTCTAGCATGATTTTGGCCAAGCTTTGTGAAGCTTTTGTGTTTGTTTTAGCATGCTTAAGTTCTGTTTTTGGTTGTTTTGGTCGACCATAGCATGCTTAGTATAGCCACCTTGCATTTTGACTTGTTAACCTTAGTTGTGTGAGTGTGTAGCATGCATTACTTGCATTATTTCAGTGGTTTGGAACCACTTACTATGTTATTTCAGTCCTTATACCATGCTTGCATACTTGCATTTGATACTCCTTTGTTGCTTTGAAAGGTTGTTGCCTCATGCTCCATGAACGTGCTCCTTTGTATGCTTGCATGTTTAAGCCACTTAGATACCATCTAGGTGTTCCCTTAGCATTGTCTAGGTCTGCCTTGGACCTGTTTTAGGTCCCCTTAGCCTTGTGAGGCTTGGTTGACTTGGCCTTGGTTTAAGCCTCCTTGGCTTGCCTTAAATACTTGGACCATTTGTTGCATGCTTAGTTTGTCTTATTGACCTGGTTTGGCACCTTTCATGACATGATTTTCAGAGCTTTATATGCATGCCATTCGTCCATGTTTGCATCCTCTTAAGTGTGCTTGGGAGTTATCTCTATATGCCTAAGTGTTGGTCCTTGTGTGCATGCATGTTTGTATGTCATTTTGACTTCATTTTTGAGCATGTTGGCCACTGTTTTGGGCTTAGTATAGAGCTGCCCAACTAGTGTAAGTCCCTCCTTTGCATGACCGTTGCATGCTCACCTTGCATGTTGTTGCATATTTGTGTGTTGTTGCATGATTGAATTTGCATGATTAAATGAAGTCACATGCTTGCTTGCATGCTTGAACATCCATATTGTGTCTTGCATACTTGTTGGTTGCATTGCTTCATGCCTTGCATGCTTCTTTACTTAGGTTGTGTGCCAAACCTACATTACACATTGCATTGCCATTTTGCGTACTAGCCTCCATACCTAGGATGCATTGCATTGGCATGCATGCTTCACCTCTTGAGTTGAGTATGATAGAGGTTGAGCCCCCTTTGTTTGATTATGTGCATTGCATTCCATATCAAAATGCATATAAGTCCATCTTTGCATCCATTTGAAATGCGCGATTGGTGGTCCGAGAATCGAGAATCATATCCCTTTGAGTCATGAATATGATAAGGGGTGTGATTGGTGCATACATTGCTTGAAATGCATTGCCATGCTATGTTTTGCCCTCTACTGCTGTCAAAAACAGATTCTGCAGGAAGATTTGGCCGGTCGGCCATCTGCAGTGCCGACTGGCCATCCATAAGTGGTCGATGGATTAATTTGTGGCCGGTGACCATTCTCCATGGCCGGTGACCAATTTCCTCAGCCTTTGGTGTTCCACAGCATTCAGGGAAGCAACTTTGAGATTTGTGCAGTCTTCAGAGAAGGATAACAGTCAAAGCAGAGGCAACTTGTGCATGGCAGTGGCTTTCCGAGCGGAGGCTAGCGCGCATTGCATTGGGCCCTCTTCCCGAGGTTGTTTACTGCTTTCATTAGATTAGTTAATTTGTTAATTAATTAATTGGTCTATAATATTTAATTAGCTTGTAGGTTAATTAATTTGTATTATTCTTTCGGTCCCTCCGAGCGAGGGCAAATTTGTAATAAGTGCGGGTGCGTGTGTGCATGTCTTCCAACACCCACTTCTTTCTCCCTTTTACTTACCTGCTTTTGATGGTTAGTATTAGGACATGTTTACTTTTGCATACCTTATGCTATGCATGAGTGCATCATTCATTAGTCTTGCATGCACCGGGCTCGGCGCATCATACTAACTGCATTGTATTTCAATTCTAAGTTGAATACGTGTTAGTTGTAGCATCATCATATGCCATCTTAGAATGGCCGAGCCTATTGTAGTTGCATCTTGCATGTGTTGCATTAGCCATCTTAACATGAACTTGGATCATGCATATGATTACTAACTAGTTTCTGTTTTGGCTTGGAGTACTAGGTAAGCTCTTATGCTTTAGCATCTTGCATGCGTGTGAGTGTTACCATATTAGCATGCTTACCACGAGGCTATATGCTTATGTGATATACCTGCCTGAAGGCCTGTGGGTGGAGGTTGAATTACCTAAGTTGGAATAATGCATTAAAACTGTGAGTTTTAAGCCCACTTGAGGGTGGCAAAACCTGCATTTTAGCCTACTTGCGAGTAGCAAACCATTTTTCAAACAAACATGCAATGTTTTGTTCTAATTTAGGCGATTTGGTCTATACTTATTTGCTGTGCGCATAACATAGTAATTCTAGGCTAATAACCAGAATAAGAGCATATAATGTTTTCAAAACAAGATATCATGGTTAGTAGAGGCCGATCTTCGGATCGGGCGAGAGGGGGTGCTCATAGCTGACCTTCCCCAATCGTACCCAAGTTCCCGAACCGAGACAACTTTGGTGATGACGGACACGTGGCCTTTGGCACCGAGTCAGGGTTTCCTAAATTTCCCAAAATAAAATATTTAGGTGGTGACTCTGTATCTGGCAAAGCAATCCATGTTTGGCACTTTTTTCTAAAAATCTATTTTTCTCAAAACGATCTGCCGGATTTGGACTCTTTGGTTCAGATTAAGAACCGTGACAACTTGAGAGTCCTGAACTGTAGTGAACCCAAATATGAACAGAACGGGACTCATCCTCCCGGGGCATTCGAGAACGTCTACAGTTTCTGGCGACTCCGCTGGGGAGTTAGAGAACTTGACTCGAACTCATGATATCTTGTTTTGACTACACTTGTGTGTTTCTTTGCATTGCATTTGCATTGGTGCGCCTAGGACACCGTGTTTGCCATTTGCTATTCCTGAACGGTTTGCTGGAGGCTTGTCTTGTCAAGGCATGACCATAAGGCTGACCGGTTATGGGCTCTGCCAGTATGGGAACACAAACCTCGATTTTACCGGGGCACCCTTTTTGACCATTCGACCTAGTGTATATTCGGAAACCATAGTGACCATTCCAAACTAGGACATGTTGCTTACCCGATGTTAGGTTGTTTGAAACCGTTGCGTGCGTAATGAAACCCTAACTCCTGACAAAATAGGACAGGGAAACCGTACCCCAACATAGCGGTGTATTGGTTCTCATTTACTTGTTATGTGCTTTTAGAGTGTATCTCTACAGGAACACGCATATCAGTTTACATGTTAGGTACCATGCCTGAGGGCATTAGTATCAGTGTTTTGGGGAATCAGTTATATCTGCGGGTATCAGACTCAGCTTCGGGGCAGTGATTTTGTGAAACACTGATCAGTAGTAGAGTACAGTTATTCAACTATACTAGTGCCTGTTCTGATTGGTCCGAAATGCTGCGTGTTTTCTCTATCAGTTCAGAGATTTAGTACAGAATAGCTAGTGTTCTCCTTCGCTGAGGCAAGGCAGGTATCTGATCCGTCAGTCACCATTTAGTTCAACGGACTTATGATGACCCAAAGTTCAGAGGAAATTGTGGTTATGGCAGCCGCATTAGACTAAGGGATCATCTTGTAGGATAAGACCAACGTTGATGTACCGCATTCGCCCAGGTCGCCTGCTGCACACCCGATCTGGACCCCCCCAGTTGTATCAGGCTCGTGAGCCCACCGCGTTTGAGTTAATGGGAATGATCGGCGACCTCCAGAGATCCGTGGCCGATCTGGCCTATGGAATGTCGGTTTCACCACCAGCCGCACCATATGCCGGGAATTTCATACCACAGGAGCCCCCGCTATTGGGGCGGATTGTGATCGAGCTCAGCCAACTAGAGGTTGCCTCCAGCTACAGCAATGACGTGTCAACAACAACTGGGTTCCGCTCTGATGTAGTAACCCAAACCCTCGATCAGGCTGAGGCTAGAGGTAAGAACAAAGTGGGAACAGACGCTGATCTTGTTGAGCAACTGATGTGGGCAGTCGAGGCTTTCAAAGCCGGGGGGATGAATAAGCAGCAAGTGTTCGCAGTCATGAGTAAAGCTGTGAATGATGCTTTCCCCGCTCCAACTGAAGGCAGTTCAAGCCAGGCGAAAAATCGGGATGGACCCCGTCATGACAAGACAGTTTCTGTCAATCCCAACCCTGCACCAGTAAAAGATCAGAAAGTTAGGGCAGTGCCTGCCGACCCTTTCGCTAGTGCGTCTAGCAAGAACCCTCAGACTTCGAAGTACCTGCCTCGGGGGCGCAGAGTCTTTCACGCCCTTGTAGACACCCCATTTTTGACCGTCCTCAAGACTTGGACGTCACCGTTTGAACACTCGGTGATTATCCGTGTTTGTGTTCGTTTGGACTTCCCGGAGGCCTCGGATCGCGTGCCTGGCCTCAAGATCCCCGAACTCGACCGTTTAGTGTCTGGTTTTGCACCAAACACTTGTGTTTTGCCTTGGAAGGGCAGGGTAGGGCTTGTAGACCATCCCCACCCACCACCGGTAGTGGCTAGAGGCCACCGGCTGGTGTTTGCTGCCACCGGCAATATAGTTTGCCGGCCGGCACTCTTTGTTGCCGGTCAGTACTATTTGTTGCCGACCGGCACTCCTTTTGTCCAAGATGGCATTTTTGGCCGGCCGATTGCTGTTCATCTGCTTTTGCAGATATTTTTAGACAGCTGTCTTGCTTTTGCATCCCTCCATACACGTGTATGGAGGGATCTCCCTCTTGCAAAGCTTGTCTTGTAAGAAGATTGGTTATTATCAAATCTATATGAGGAACCTTGAGGGGCAAGGTGGGGCTTGTAGACCATCCCCACCCATCACCGGCAGTGGCTAGAGGCCACCGGCTGGTCATT
>NW_021029367.1:187348-197560 GCF_004153795.1 Camellia sinensis
GATGACGGACACGTGGCCTTTTGGCACCGAGTCAGGGTTTCCTAAATTTCCCAAAATAAAATATTTAGGTGGTGACTCTGTATCTGGCAAAGCAATCCATGTTTGGCACTTTTTTCTAAAAATCTATTTTTCTCAAAACGATCTGCCGGATTTGGACTCTTTGGTTCAGATTAAGAACCGTGACAAATTTGAAAGTCCTAAACTGTAATGAACCCAATATGAAAAGAATGGGACTCATCCTCCCAGGGCATTCGGGGACGTCTACAGTTTCTGGCGACTCCGCTGGGGAGTTTAGAGAACTTGACTCGAACTCATGATATCTTGTTTTGACTACACTTGTGTGTTTCTTTGCATTGCATGTGCATTGGTGCGCCTAGGACACCGTGTTTGCCATTTGCTATTCCTGAACGGTTTGCTGGAGGCTTGTCTTGTCAAGGCATGACCATAAGGCTGACCGGTTATGGGCTCTGCCAGTATGGGAACACAAACCTCGATTTTACTGGGGCACCCTTTTTGACCATTCGACCTAGTGTATATTCGGAAACCATAGTGACCATTCCAAACTAGGGCAGGTTGCTTACCCGATGTTAGGTTGTTTGAAACCGCTGCGTGCGTAGTGAAACCTAGCTCCGGACAAAATAGGACAGGGAAACCCTACCCCAACATAGCGGTGTATTGGTTCTCATTTACTTGTTATGTGCTTTTAGAGTGTATCTCTACAGGAACACGCATATCAGTTTACAAGTTAGGTACCATGCCTGAGGGCATCAGTATCAGTGTTTTGGGGAATCAGTTATATCTGCGGGTATCAGACTCAGCTTCGGGGCAGTGATTTTGTGAAACAGTGATCAGTAGTAGAGTACAGTTATTCAGCTATACTAGTGTCTGTTCTGATTGGTCTGAAATGCTGCGTGTTTTCTCTTTCAGTTCAGAGATTTAGTACAGAATAGCCAGTGTTCTCCTTCGCTGAGGCAAGGCAGGTATCTGATCCGTCAGTCACCGTTTAGTTCAACGGACTTATGATGACCCAAAGTTCAGAGGAAATTGTGGTTATGGCAGCCGCATTAGACTAAGGGATCATCTTGTAGGATGAGACTAACGTTGATGTACCGCATTCGCCCAGGTCGCCTGCTGCACACCCGATCTGGACACCCCCAGTTGTATCAGGCTCGTGAGCCCACCACGTTTGAGTTAATGGGAATGATCGGTGACCTCCAGAGATCCGTGGTCGATCTGGCCTATGGAATGTCGGTTTCACCACCAGCCGCACCGTATGCCGGGAATTTCATACCACAGGAGCCCCCGCTATTGGGGCGGATTGTGATCGAGCTCAGCCAACTAGAGGTTGCCTCCAACTACAGCAATGACGTGTCAACAACAACTGGGTTCCACTCTGATGTAGTAACCCAAACCCTCGATCAGGCTGAGGCTAGAGGTAAGAACAAAGTGGGAACAGACGCTGATCCTGTTGAGCAACTGCTGTGGGCAGTCGAGGCTTTCAAAGCCGGGGGATGAATAAGCAGCAAGTGTTCGCAGTCATGACTAAAGCTGTGAATGATGCTTTCCCCGCTCCAACCGAAGGCAGTTCAAGCCAGGCGAAAAATCGGGATGGGCCCCGTCATGACAAGACAGTTCCTATCAATCCCAACCCTGCACCAGTAAAAGATCAGAAAGTTAGGGCAGTGCCTGCCGACCCTTTCGCTAGTGCGTCTAGCAAGAACCCTCAAACTTTGAAGTACCTGCCTCGGGGGCGCAGAGTCTTTCACGCCCTCTACATGCCTTTGTCTAGGCATTTCAAATTTTTGCTAAAAAGGGGCATCTTAAACCTCTCGAGCCTCGGCCATGCTACCTTGTACTGTGCGTACCACCAACAGTCCGGCCACAGCACCGATGGTTGTTTTCGCCTTCGTCATGCAGTGCAAGATTTGATCGACAATGAGGTCATCCTCCCACCTACCTCAGCGAAGTCTGTCATTACTGAGCTGTTGGACTTCGAGGATATTGCAAGTTTGTGATCAGGGGTTGGACCACCTGTGGGCGGCGCTCAGCGCATTTCGGATATGGCGTTTAGCACGCACTTTTGAGCATCTGCGAATGCCACTTTTTGTGGTTTCTGACTTAGGTGTTGAGTCAGTTTTTGTTGTGTTGTTTTGAGTCTGTCTCTTTGTTTTGAGTCAGTCTTTTTATTTCGGGTCTGTCTTGCTGTATCGAGTCAGTTCCATTGTATAGAAGTTAAGTGATTCCGGGGTTGTTGCCTCGAACACCATTTTGTTTTGTAATTATCTTTTTGCTTTCTTTTGAGTCTGTCTCTGCTGTGGAGCCAGTTGCAACCAGGAAATCTTGAATGAAATAGCTGCGGCTATCATGTTTCCGTGCTTACTGCTATTTTGAGCTAGTTGTGCCAGAGGATTTGAATGGAACAGCAGTACATTCCACCTGCTCTCTTGTACCCTGAAAATCATTGCATTGACCTAAGTTTTTTAAAACCTTTTTGAACACTGCGGTGAAAACAAAGGGGAAGGAATTCCTTGGGATTTGTAAAACTTTGATCATTTGAGAGAAAGAGAGGCGCGCTAAGCCCTTAATGATTGAAATCATGCTTGTCAGTGTGAGTACTGAGAAGGACCCTGGCTTGATCCAGACTGGTTCCACACTATCTTCAACACGAGTGATTTGTCGCTTCTTTAAAAACTTTCAAAAACAAAATGTGTGGTCCTGCGAAAACCTATGTGGAATCGCTCTTGAGATCGTGCAGCCTAGGATCGCTCTCAGCCTCAAGACTTGAGCCCTTGCTTTAAAACCTTGAACCACAATTCGGAGTGTTCAACGATCGACCATCAAGAGAGGCCTGTGTGGCCAGATTGGAAGCAGCCCTCGAACAAGAGGCACCAAAGTCAGATCAAGGGGATCAGATCTCATCAGAAGAAGCTAGAATAGAAGCACCCCTCCAATTAGGGGCAAAAATGCCCTACGTGCTCGAAGAGCCGAAGATGGGTCCTTCAGCAAATCAATACAACAGTTATTTTCCTGGATTCAGATGACTTCAGGATCTCAAAACCATTTGGCATGAACCTGTTACACTTTTACCCTTTGAGAGGCTCGCTAGGCCGAATACCCGGAAGGGCGACCCAGGCAAAAGTTAGAGCAAGAGAAAATACAAAAAAAAAAAGAAAAAAGAAAAAAATGCAAAAATGAAAAAAAAAAAGAAAAAAAGAAAAGAATCGAAAAGGAAAGAAAAACAAAGCTCGCAAGGTCGAAAACCCGCAACGAGTGCCTTGGCAAAAGTTAGAGCCTAAAAAGTGAAGGTTAATACCCGAGTGTACCTTAACAGGAACTACGTAAGGCTTGATTCCCATGTTTGGCATACGTAGGCAACTTCATCCTGAAGTCCAGCCCCCAACGCTTTCATAGCAACTTTGTCCATGTAATGGTTTTGATCATTCTTGCCTTCTCTGAATTCGACAGTTCGGTTGTGACACCGTGAGCTATGTAGGCTTGATTCCCAGTTTGGGATATATAGGCAACTTCATCCTGAAGTCCGGCCACCAATGCTTTCAAAGTGACTGTGTCCATATATTGGTTCTGATCATCTTCGTCTTCTCCGTGTCCGAGAGTTCAGTCGTGATCATCGCTAATGAGGACCGTTTACAAAGTAATGCGGCATCGCCCAGACAAGGGGCAACTTTCCGTTGCCGTGAGTCACCATTCAAACCGGGGGTAACTTTTCGTTGCCGTGCAGTGCCGTCCATACCAGAGGCACTTTTCCATTGCCTCCGATCCAAAGTTGTGCCTCTCGAGAGTAGGTTCCGTGCTCGTTGAGCATTGACCGTTTGCAAAAATAGTTTTTGAGTTTTTTTACTGAGGTTAACTATTTCTCGAAAACTATTCCATCTTTTCCAAAACTAGACCATTTTCTTGGACCCAAAAAAGGAAAATTTTCAGTGCTCATAGCCTAACTTGCATGATTTTCAAATCAAAATCGAACAAGTATGTTAATCTAACTCTCGCCTTGGTCAAATTTGTTTTAGTAGAAAACCAAACCAAAAAAAATGGTCAAAGTGATGAACTAGGGGCATAGTTGAGTCAGGCTTCCTGTCTTTTCTCCGTCGCCAGCATACTTGCCAAAAAGGGCACAACTGAAGCTTTCAATAAAGGGCAGAAAGCTCTCACATCCTCCAAGCAACGAGGTATCAAGCCAAGTGCAAAGGATGAATCGAAATGGGACAAGATATCCCGTTCCCTCATCTAGACAACTCTGATCATGTCCAAAAGCAGAGCATCGTCAACCGATGTCAGCTGTAGATTTGCTACACACCCAATTGTAGCACAGCCCCTCTGTGGAAGAAACTCACTGTTGTGAACAAGAAGAAGAATCTAGCGGAATGCTAGGGGCAAGACCCCGCAACTTTTTGTTTATCCATCAATCACTCAGGGGAAGGATTAAAAAAAATGAAAGATTGAAGAATAGAGAGATGTGCGCTAAGAGAAAAAGGGAGAAAATGGCTTTTTTTTTTTCAGAAAAATAGAGATTGAGTGCCAGAGTGATGTGAGAATCACAAATGAGAAAAGGGTGGGAAACACTACCCAGAGAAACTGGCTCCTCGCGAACTGAGAGATCTCTTGTCTTTGTAACACGTCTATGCGTCGTGTCTTTTGTTTCGTTTACCTCAACTTCTGTTTTGAGTCTTTTTCGAGTGTTACTTGATGTGTTTAGGTCGTGTACCTTTTGTTGAATCATAGTATGCTGTATTCAGTTGTAGGCTCAATACCCGGTTGAGAACCCTTTTCTCATTTTCAAAAATATCGTTTTGTGCTCAGAGTGCTGTGCCATTCTGCACATTTGTGCAAAATAAGATTCTTTCTTTCAGAAACCGCAGGGTTCAACCCAGGTCATATGAGAATAGTAGAACAAGGACCTATCTGAAGCTATATAGGTTCCGGACTGCAAAGCAAAAGAAAAAAAAAAAAAAGAGGGAAAATTTGGAGCATCTTAGTCTGTTTCAACTTCGGCAAATTCCGAGACTGCACTCTAGGTGCACCTTCTCAGGCCTCGCCATTTTTCTGGAGTATGAGTGTATCTCGACCCCAAGTGTAAGCCTGCTTCAAGTCAGAATGGCAGTCCAAGTAGCACCCGAGGGTTTCACATGCAGATGTTATCTCTCGCCAATATAAACAGGGTATCCCCTTTTGAGCTAAGCGTGTTACAAAGCCCTCCGAAAGGTAAATCGGAGGCACCAGAGTACATGTGTGATGCCCTTCCATTGCATAGAATGTGCGCTTTCATATACACTTCTGTTACATGCGTGCCGCGCATCGTTTTGATTCATGCATAGAATATGCTTACTTTCGATTCTGCATAGAATATGCTTTCAATATTGCATAGAATATGCTCCTGTTTCTTGCATAGAAAATGCTCGTATATTTTGCATAGAAAATGCACTCTTAAATACTTGCATAGAAAATGCACCTCATTTGCATAGAACATGCATTCACTCACACTGTCTTGTGCACTTACACTTTGTGTCTCACTAGCACTGTTTTGTGCATCTTGTGGTTGTATCTCACTCCCACTATTTTGTGCATTGCATATCAATCGCGCTGTTTAGCGTATCGTTCTTGTGCATTTCAAAATCAATCGCGCTGTTTAGCTTATCGTACTGTCTTGTGCATTTCAAATCACTCGCGCTGTTTAGTGTATCGCACTTTCTTGTGCATTTCAAATCACTCGCGCTGTTTAGCGTATCGCACTGTCTTGTGCATTTCAAAATCAATCGCGCTGTTTAGCGTATCGCACTTTCTTGTGCATTTCAAATCACTCGCGCTTTCTTGCGCATCGCACTATTTTGTGCAATTTATCACTCGTGCTTTCTTGCGCATCGTACTGTTTTGTGCAGTTTATCACTCCGCTCTCTTGCGCATCGCACTATTTTGTGCAGTTTATCAATCGCGCTGTTTAGCGCATCGCACTATCCTATGCATTACATTCATTCGCGCTATTTTGTGCACCTCAATCGCATTGTTTTGTGCAGTTTACATTCGCGCTATTTTGCGCATCGCACTGTCCTGTGCATCACATTCATTCGTGCTATTTTGCATACCTCAATCGCACTGTCTTGTGCTTTGCATATCACATCGCGCTATTTTGTGCACCTCTCCACACTTGTTAGTGCATTGCATCGCGCTATCTTGCGCACCTTATCTGTATCGCACTGATTTGTGCATTCACCCTGCTCGTACTGTTTTGTACACCTTTAGCATCTCACTATTTTGTGCATCTGTTTAGCACTGTTTTGTGCATTCACTCAGCATCGCACTGTCTTGTGCACATTGTATTTTTGTGTCATTCACACTGTCTTGTGCACTCATGGTCTGGCGAGACCTTAAATCTGCTCGGTTGCATTGTCATGCATTTCAAGCGACTTGCGTTGTCGCGCATTCCATGCATCATTTGCATTTCAAAAACAAAACAACAAAAAAACATGCATCATTTGCATTTCAAAAAACAAAAACAAAACAAAAAAAAAAACAAAAAACAAACATGCATATGTCGTGCATACATTGTGAATAATGCATATGTCATGCATTTCATTGTAATATATTGCATATGTCATGCATTTCACTGTAAATATATCCATTCCACTGCATATTGTATATATTGCATTGTAGTTTGCGTGCATTCATTGCATCACTTCCATCTAGGGTTTGCGCCTTTCCGTGTTGAGCTTGGTCTGGTATGTGCCCATACTTTTCACGTCTATACACTCATAGTTCTGTATGACCGTTCTATGTTAGACGTGGTTTGTGTGTGTCCATGCTTTTCCTAGGCAAGATTTGGTTTGGCGGCATGCCATATCCATTAGATATATTACATTGTAGTGTAATTTTTTTCGTCCAGCATTAGGATCATTGGTCTTTCCTCAGCGGCTCATTTCCCCACTTATGCCATTCCACCCAATTACTTGTTCTTGTGTCCGTCTACGTCACTCATAATTCTGCATGTGTACGCGCCTATTCCACGCTGGTATGTTGGTTTGAGGGTTGCGGCGCCTTTTCTATGGTAGACGGACTTTGCATCTCCATCAACCTATTTGACATTTGTGTGGTTTTGAACTGTTCATGATTTGATCATGATCCAATTGCATTGCATTTTCGTTTGCATTATTATATGTAGTTTTGTATATATCGCATATCATTTTGCATGTTGTGTATATTGCTAACGATATCTGTACCTGTTAAAGTTTTCTTTCTCTTTCAGGCACAATATTGTATGTACGGTTCATTTGAAGCTGGTACAACCAGACGAACCGTGCAGGTATTGTATCCTCCGGGTGAAACGTATCGAGAATTGCATAATTCTCTTACATCCTTTCTACAATGTAGTGTAGTTTGGTGTATGCTTGCTTAAAACTGTTGCATGTTATGCTTCGTTACAGCTTTCTTTGCATGATCATAAGTTATGCTCGGCTTCTTGCATTGTCAGTTGCATTTTGCCCCTGCCTTCGGGCGCACATCTTTATTGTCTTGCATGCTTTGTCTAAGTCTTTGGCCTTGTCAAAAATGGGTCGTCTTTGGGCTTTGACATTCACTCCCGTCATTCTTATGACTTTCGAGTTCTGTCAAAGAGGGGCAACTGTAGACACCCCATTTTTGACCATCCTCAAGACTTGGACGTCACCGTTTGAACACTCGGTGATCATCCGCGTTTGTGTTCGTCTTGAGTTTCCAGAGGCCTCGGCTATGCGCCTTGCCTCAGGATCTCTCGGTTCGACCGTTCTGTGTCTGCTTTTACACCAAACACTTGTGTTTTCCCTTCGAAGGGCAGGGAATGCCTTGTGAGGCATCCCGACACTCCACCGGCCATGGCTTGAGGCCACCGGCTGTGTTTTATTTCCATCGGCCAAATGTTTGGCCGACCGGCACTACAGGTGGTCGGCCAGCCATCTATTTTGGTCAAATTGCATTTTTGACTGGTCGATCACTGTTCATCTGCTTTCACAGATATTTTTATGCCAGCTGTGCTAGCTGGCATACACTCTGCTATGGAGGGATTTCCCTCTTGTCTAGCTTGCTTTGGAAGCTTTACGAGAGGGATTGTCTATAAGAGAGAGCCTCTTCTCCCTCCGTTAGGGTTAGAGAAAAAGCTGAGGGGAGCTCTGATATTAGGGTTTTGAGTTTGTATCTCTTCTATCTCTATCTCTCTCTCTCTCTCTCTCTCTTGAGCTTAGTGTGTGAGTTTAGTCTCATTTTTGCACACAAACACCTAGTCTTACACCTTTTCTTGGTTTCTGAGGGGCCAAAGGTCTGTTCTTGGTGTTGTTGGGTGGTTTTGAGCTTGGAGAAGCAGCTGGACCACCATTTGTGAAGAGGGTCTTTAAGGGTAACATTCTTACTCTTTTTACCCCATTTTTCCGTAGCTTTTTTGACTACCTTGCAACTGTTTTTAGACTTGGTTTATAATATATAAAAGTCTTGTTTTTTCCTAATCTAAATAGTTGTTTCAGAATGTTTTAAGCTTTGAGCTTGTTTGACCCCTCTTAAGCCTTGTTAGGCTCCATTTTTGTGCATTTTTTGTAAGCTCCGGGACCATTGTGTTTGGGCCTCCTCACCACTGAAATCTTGAGGGATTTCAGTGGTGAGGATGGTGCCTTGAGGTCCCAAGAAGGAGAGGGCCACCCCCTCTCCTTGTTGTCCTTGAAAAGGGCCATTTTTGCCTCTTGACGGAGCATCTAGTTTAGGTTCATGTTGATCATGCCTTAACTGGTTTTTGTGCTTATATTTCCATGATATAGCATTGTGTTAAGTTGGTTTAGACACACCATGCTTGCTTAGCATACTTGTCTTGTAATGCCATCTTTAGGTCTTAACATGCTTTAGGTTTTGATTCTTGTTCTAGCATGATTTTGGCCAAGCTTTGTGAAGTTTTTGTGTTTGTTTTAGCATGCTTAAGTTCTGTTTTTGGTTGTTTTGGTCGACCATAGCATGCTTAGTTTAGCCACCTTGCATTTTAACTTGTTAGCCTTAGGTGTGTGAGTGTGTAGCAAGCATTACTTGCATTATTTCAGTGGTTTGGAACCACTTACTATGTTATTTCAGTCCTTATAACATGCTTGCATACTTGCATTTGATACTCCTTTGTTGCTTTAAAAGGTTGTTGCCTCATGCTCCATGAATGTGCTCCTTTGTATGCTTGCATGTTTAAGCCACTTAGATACCATCTAGGTGTTCCCTTAGCATTGTCTAGGTCTGCCTTGGACCTGTTTTAGGTCCCCTTAGCCTTGTGAGGCTTGGTTGACTTGGCCTTGGTTTAAGCCTCCTTGGCTTGCCTTAAATACTTGGACCATTTGTTGCATGGTTAGTTTGTCTTATTGACTTGGTTTGGCACCTTTCATGACATGATTTTCAGAGCTTTATATGCATGCCATTCGTCCATGTTTGCATCCTCTTAAGTGTGCTTGAGAGTTATCTCTATATGCCTAAGTGTTGGTCCTTGTGTACATGCATGTTTGTATGTCATTTTGACTTCATTTTTGAGCATGTTGGCCATTGTTTTGGGCTTAGTATAGAGCTGCCCAACTAATGTAAGTCCCTCCTTTGCATGACCGTTGCATGCTCACCTTGCATGTTGTTGCATATTTGTGTGTTGTTGCATGATTGAAGTTGCATGATTAAATGAAGTCACATGCTTGCTTGCATGCTTGAACATCCATATTGTGTCTTGCATACTTGTAGGTTGCATTGCTTCATGTCTTACATGCTTCTTTACTTAGGTTGTGTGCTTAACCTACATTACACATTGCATTGCCATTTTGCATACTAGCCTCCATACCTAGGATGCATTGCATTGGCATGCATGCTTCACCTCTTGAGTTAAGTATGATAGAGGTTGAGCCCCTTTGTTTGATTATATGCATTGCATTCCATATCAAAATGCATACTTTGTTCCTTGGGCCATCATGCATGGAAATGCGAGATTGGTGGTCCGAGAATCGAGAATCATATCCCTTTGAGTCATGAAGATGATAAGGGGTGTGATTGGTGCATACATTGCTTGAAATGCATTGTCATGTTATGTTTTGCCCTCTGCTGCTGTCAAAAACAGATTCTGCAGGAAGATTTGGCCGGCCGGCCATCTGCAATGCCGACCGGCCATCCATAAGTGGCCGATGGATTAATTTGTGGCCGGTGACCATTCTCCATGGCCGGTGACCAATT
>NW_021029367.1:210958-221335 GCF_004153795.1 Camellia sinensis
TTTGCAATTATTCTTGGATGCAAGGTGAGGCTCCGGAGGGTTACTGATTTCTGATTTGCTGCAACAGAGAGCAACAAAGGGGCATGGCAAAGTATTTTCACATATATATGCATGACTACTCTTCAGGGAGTGTAGTCCTCGATCCTCGTGCCACCAATCACGCATCTCGATGCATGATGGCCGAGAAGTCGAATTGCATGATTCAATATGAAATGAATGCACATATGGACACAACAAGGCCTAGACTCCATCATGGATAATCCAAAGTGTCGACGACCGGGAATTGAGACACGTTCAGTCACTCGGAGTACGAAACGTCCCTCGTTTCCCGTGTTTGGGCTAACTCCTATCCCAAACACAATGCAATATGCATGACATGCATGAATGCAATCCTAACATGCAACCTAGCATACGTAATGCTATGAAATGGCACACACAATGCACGATGTAACAAGGCATATACAATGCTCTAACATACAACCTTGCATACGCAATGCTATGAAATGAAATGGCATACACAATGCATAATGGACTTACACTAACATGAGTGGACCTCAGCCACACTCACATCAGTAGCCATGAGATGAAAATGAGACACTCGAGATGCGTGGACACATGCACGCAAACCGAGAACCGATCCTGAGGCACGAATGCCACTCTAACAAGGCATGACAAGGTATGGAATATGGCATACAAACATGCAAGTTCCAGCACTGAAATGTGATGCAAAATGATCCCGAAACATGGAAGCATGGCACCCGATGCATGGAATGGTCCCGAAACACGAAACTAGGCACATGCATTGACCTATAGCTATACAAAGCATGCATTATTTGATCATGAAACATGAAGACAGAACCAAGGCAGTCCCAAAATATGAACATTTCTAGTTCAAAGCATGGCCAAAAAGTGCTAGCAAGATGGACTAAAGTAGCATGCAACTTTGACTAGCAAACATGGTTTACATGGCAAGTGTGTGAAGCATATGGAATCTCACCAAACCAGAAAAAATCAGTGAACAAAACATGTGAAAATAGGCCCAAATAATCACTGAAATGAAGCTAACACATGCAAAAATGATGAGTTACTTTAGAGGGCCATGCGAGGAGTTATTAAGCACATGCAAGATAGACATTTAGCATGGCATAAAAAATCCTGAAAATCAAATATGATAGTCCTAAAACTCACCAAATTGACCCTGGAAAGTGGCTTCAAAGCATGCAAGATAGGGTCTCTTTGGAAGGCCAAAATGACCACCAAACAAGTCAATGAGAGAGGGGGTCACCCCCCTCTGATTTGGAGGCTCAAAACAGTATTCTAGCTACTGAAAATCCACTGGATTTCAGTGCCTAGAAGGCCAAACCAGGCATGCAACAAGAGCTTAGGTGTAAGGCTTAAAATAAGGGACAATCAAGCATACAAGGAATCATATGACCTCAAACAAGAAAATGCCCTGAAACAAACATGAAGATGATGTCAAAAGGAGACTTTTTCCAGTTTATAACAAATCTCAAAAGTGAACACAAATAGGGCTAATCTATTATGTAAAAATGGCCCTAAAAGAGAGATTAGAGACAAGGGACAGAAGCTGGCCCCAAACAGTGAAGAGCCCTTCAACAAAGTTGAAGAGGGGCTCAAAATAAGTCACTTTACAGTTTGGCTCGAAGCCCAGAAATGCTCAAAAATAGGGCTAAAATATCATGCAAGATAAGCCCTAAAAGAGAGATTAAACCCAAAGGGTGAGGAGGAGATCTCAAACATAGAAAAGTCCTTGATCAAACATGAATATTAGCTCAAAATAAGACTATTTCTAGTTCAGGTCAGAGCCCAAAAATGCTTGCAAGTATGGCTTATAAATGAAGCAAAAGAATGCAAGTTTAAGGGAAATGTGTGTTTACCCTTGAAGAGCAGTGAACCAGCAGCTTTTGGACCAAATTTCTGAACTTCCAACCTCTGTAAATGGCCTCCAAGTTGCTGGAATGGAGTGTGGAGGGGTGGTGCTATGGGTTGTAGTGCAAATGGTGCAAGACTCTTAGGGTTTGGAGGATTGAAGGAGAGAGAGATGGAGGATTGTATGTATCAATGCCTCAGCTGGTTTTTGTAACCCTTAGAAATGGAGGAGGGGTGCTGGTTATATAGAGGGAGAGGTGTGAAGAAAAGGGGTGAAAAATGAATTCAAATTTTCCCCCCAAAAGGGCAGACCCTCGGGCAGGGGTCTGGTGCAAAACAGCTGGCACAGCTGGCATCCACTCAATCTGTAGAATACTCTGGAAGGTCATCGGCTAGCAAAATTGGTCGGCCAGCTACTTTAACTGGTCGGTTGGCCATCTGTTCTGGTCGGTCGGCCATCTATTTGGTCGGCCGGCCATCTGTTATGGTCGGTCGGCAGGAAAAATCTGCTCTGCAGGTCCAACTTCAAACGGGCATAACTCCTTCATGTGAACTCCTTTTTAGGTCATTCTTGTGTCCAAATTGAAGCCCCGGAAGTAATCTTTCCAATGGAACCAGTCTTGCATCAAAATTCCAACTATGAAAAAAGTTATTCTTGTTTTGGTGAAGGTTGCTCAGTTTCGGTCCAACCGGGATGATGCCCAACTTCAACCAATCGTATCTCCCCCATCCGTACTCGGACTTAGGATATTCTTGAGTGAAAAACGAAGCCCCGGAAGTCTTATTTCCAACAGTGGTGGCCTCATAGCTTAAATCCAAGTGCACAGACAGATAAACATGATTTGGCAAGGACCGCTCGACTCTCCCTTAGCGATACATACACAACTTCTTCCTCAGCTAGGTTTCTTCTCTCTTCTCCTCTTTTCTTCAACTCTAAACCCCTAAACAAGGTGTTTTGAAATATTTTTCAAAAATTTCATCTCTCTTTCATTCATTTCCACTTTGTCCTTGCTCAGTTTATCGAAAAGCGCATCATTTGACAAAATGTGAGCCTCGGAACATTGTAGAAACTTTATTTCAAAAATGTTTTGAAAGAGAGGGTTTTAAGGTCTAAAAACCCTTCAAAATAACTTTGGTCCAAAATGGAGTGTGAAGTTGAGATTTGTCTCTCTCCTTGCCGAAGAAACTGAACCTTTGCCCTACACACCTTTCTCCACCAAGTAAACCATCAGTAACGCCCAAGTCTTGAGGGCGGTCAAAAATGGGGTGTCTACAGTCGGCCGACCGGATTTTCTGGTAGGCCGACCACCCTCTTTGGTCTCCACCACAAAGGGTGGTCGGCAGGTGGTCTCCCATGCTAATAACTGGTCGGTGGCCTTCCCAAGGTGGAGTTTCAGCCTTCTGGAGCTTTGTGCAAGTTTCTGAGAACAACTGCAAACAAAGGTGAGGCGAGGCGTCGCGATGGAATTTCTCAACAAGACAACCCGAGTATGCATGAATCCTTCATCATTCGGAACAGAGTTGAGGCAGTCCATTGCACGTAGCATAGCATGCTAGTTTACTTTGCTTATCTAATTCATTTGTTAAGTAATTAGTATTGTGTAATAATTCGTTATCTATTTTGGTTGTGTAATATTCTTTCAGACCCTCCGAGAGAGGGCCAATTGTTGTAATAAGTGTGCGTATGTGTGATGTATGTCTTCCAACCCCACGTCTTTCTCCCTTTTATTTACCAGCTTATGATGGTTAGTTTAGGGCATGCTTCAATTAACATACTTATGATAGCATGTTTGTATTCATTCATCTGTCTTGCATGCACCGGGCTTGGCGCATCATACTAACTGCATTGTATTTCAATTCCGAGTTGAATACTTGTTAGTTGTACCACCTCTGAAGTTATATAGGTTCCAGACTTCGAAGCAAAAGAAAAAAGGGAAAATGTCGGGCATCTGAGTTGGTTTCAACTTCTGCCAGTTCTGTCGTCACATGGTAGGTGTTTATGCTTTAGCATCCTTGCATGTGTGTGAGTGACTGCCATGATAGCATGCTTACCATGAGGCTATGTGCTTATGTGATATACCTGCCTGAATGCCTGTGGGTGAAGGTTGGATTATCTGAATTGGAATAATGCATTGACTGTGAGTTTTAAGCCCACTTGAGAGTGGCAAACCATCACGTTTTCTAAACCCACCCGAGGGTGGCAAATTCACGTCTTAGCCTACTTGCGGGTAGCACCATCAAACCATTTTCAAAATAAACAAACATGAGATGTATTGTTCCAATTCAGGCGATGCAGTCTATACTTGTATGTTGTGCGCATCACGTAGTAAATCTAGGCTAATAACCAGAATAAGAATGCATAATGTTTTCAAAACTCGATATCATGGTTAGTGGAGGCCGATCTTTGATCGGGCGAGCGGGGGTTCTCACGAAGTGGCCTTCCCCAATCGTACCCAAGTTCCCGAGCCGAGGCAACTTTGGTGATGATGGACACGTGGCCTTCGGCACGAGTCAGGGTTTCCTAAATTCTCCCAAAATAAAATATTTAGGTGGCGACTCTATATCTGGCAAACCAGTCCATGTTTGGCACCTCTTTCTAAAAATCTGTTTTTCAAAACGATTTGCCAGATTTGGACTCTTTGATGATTCATCGGTCTTGCATTGCACTCTGCAAGATTAGATACTGTAATGACCCCAAAACGTGGAGAAGAAATCATTTGTATTTAACTATGAGCTGAGGTGTTTTAATTTAATTATATCATTTGGAATTGAAGCATTATCTATTAAGCCACGACTTTAAAATTGAAATTACCGACCTTTATGGGTTCAGAAATCATAATTGAGGACTTAGATGTGTTAATGGAAATTTTTAGAACTATTTGGAAAACTTAATTGGAAATCTATTTTGTCTGGCTCGTTAATGTGCGTTTGGGTGATTAACTTGGTACTGCAAATTGAAGGCCTTAGAGACTTCAGAAATCGGAACAGGGGACATATTTATGATCATCATACCTTTTAGAGTCATCTGGAAAATTTAATTGAAATTTAATTTTGTGCGATTCGTAAGGGCGTGTTTGGCCCTCCATATTTGTGATAAAGTTTATATAGTTAATCATATGGGTGTATATGAGTTATAAGAGGAGGACTTATCTTTTGGGAGCTCAAAATATCTAAAAGAGAGGGGAAGACCCGTGAGAAAGAGAGCCAAGAGAGAGTGAGAGAGATGGTTCACCATTGTTGAGAGTTTGAGGGTGGCTTGAAGAAATTGGAGAGAAAAAGGAGAGCAACCATGGAAGCTTGGAGAAATTAAAGAGAACCATGAGGAAATCAAAGAGTGAACTAAGGTAAGATCAATTATCTTGAATCCTTGTGTTTAAAACATTAATTTCATGAAATCATGATAATAAAGGAAGCTTTGAACCCATGAACCTTGATTTTCTAAGAATTCCTTGATTGAAGAATTAAAATCATTAAATTTGTTTATTTTGAGATTATGGTGTTCGATGAAGAATAATAATGTGAAATTGGTCATGTATTAAAGGGTTTTGGGCTTTGATTTACATGTAATTAAGGTTTGATTTTGAAAATGAGAAGTCCCAAATTTTCAGCCATTTTCGGACTGCAAACTGTCTAGGCCGCACGTGCGGCACTGTTCCCCTGCACATGCAAAGACAGCTCTGTCTAGCCAACTTTGAACAAGCATATCTTTTGTATCCGGACTCCGTTTTGAGTGATTCTTTGAGCCTAAAATCAAGCCCGGAAGTCTAGTTTCTAATGGCAGTGGTCTTATGCCCAAATTCTAAATACAGAAATAGTTATGCCCAAATTAGTGACGACTGTTCACTTTCTGTCAACCAGTTTTGTACCATTTCTTCACCTAAACCATTTCCCATCAATTTCTCCTGTTTTGTGAGACATGGATTATAACTTATTAAAGAATAATGAGCATGGTACCACCATGGCTAATTGATTGAATGATCAAAGAGAATAAGTAAAGGATCGAGTATAATCTCATATAATGTGTTGTGCAATGTACTTGTAGGTCGAGACGAGGACATCATCCAGTACTACCGGGAGCCGATCACTGTGAGTAATAGTACCCTCAATGTTTCGTGATCCCGTTAATTACTATTGTTATTAACGTTATGTTGAAGATGTATGCTATTAAGGAACGGTATGAAATCATGGAATTGTGAACTATGAACCTATGGAAACATCGAAAGAATTGTGAACTATGAATCTCCAACTTGTGAAATATGAAATGATGAGGCCGAGGGCCAATTTGTGAATTTGTGAACCTATTAGGCCAAGGGCCAATCTGTGAATTTGTGAACCTATTAGGCCAAGGGCCAATCTGTGAATTTGCGAACCTATTAGGCCGAGGGCCAAGCTGTGAAATACGTTGTACTTATTATTATTAATTATTAGTAGTACTCTGTTAAACGCCAACTAACTATGTATGACTCTGATTAATAGTTGATATGAACATTCTATTTTTCATAAGTAAATTATGTTGTTTATTAATGAAGAAAGAGAACTTATGTTCATTCTGGAATAATGGTTTTAGTGTAACTATGAAAGCATACCGTGTTGCTACTAATGGGCCTGAGGCCGATCAGTTATAAATCATCGAGTATGGATGTTTCTGAGGGATCAAAATAATTAGATAAGCTATGTGCGTTCGTATGAGTCTGAAATAGTTCTGTTGTGTTACATATGGACCCGAGGTCATTCAGAACCTACGATATGAATGCAAAGGTTTAACGTTATTATATGCTCTCTGTAATAGTATGATTCGTATTCTGTTATACACGAGATAACTGTGTTAATCGGTAACTAAGTCATGAGAAGTTTATGTGCGCTATACCATAATGGAATTCTTAAGGAACTAAGGTTATTCTGTTTTTGTTTATCCGTTTCGGTTATGTTATGTTATGACATAATATGTTTGGTCTTTATGACCTAATGATATATTCTGGTATGGAACAAAGTACTGTACGGAACTAAGTGCTACACCTTGGTGGAAGCCACCTCTAAAATCCGTGCAAGCCACCTCTTGAGTCCATACTTAGTTATTTCTGGGCCGAAAGGCTGTTCTGTATATATTTCTGGGCCGAAAGGCTGTTCTGCATATATTTCTGGGCCGAAAGGCTGTTCTGTATATATTTCTGGGCCGAAAGGCTGTTCTGCATATATTTCTGGGCCAGAAGGTTGTTCTGTATATGCTGGGCTTAAAGCCACTCTGTCACGGAAACTGGACCCATGGCTATTTTGGAAATAATTACGGAATGTAGTTAATCATATATGTATCTGCAGTTATATGTTTTATTATTCAGGTTAAACACTATATTATTTATGTACTATTATTCACTGAGTTCGCTCATTCTGTATTTTGTTTGTCTATTTCTGTAGGTAATCAACCGGGAGTTCAATCGTAACCTTTAAGGCTCGTCTTTCTCTTGTCAACTTTGATGCGTCCAGGCACCTACCTGAAGCCGTGCATTTTATTCTTTGGTTGTCTTTCATTAATAATTTCGTTACACGCCCAATTGTGGGTCTATGTATGAATGTATAAGTGTGTAACCGAAGTTCGGGTGTATGTTTCTATATATTATGTACCTAATGCAATGTATGCAGTCCTAGCATGGTAGAGGTAGCTCAATGGTTGATGTTTTATGTTATTTTATAATGGTAATACTTCCGCTCAGGCCCCATGTGTTATGTATAACAGGTTAAGTGTCCGTTTCTGAATAGGTCATGCCCAAACTTTTAGGGGCAAGTTTGGGGTGTGACAGATACAGGACCATGACTTTTGAGTCCGAACTGTAGTGAGTCCAACGAACAAAACGGGATTTCCCTCCAGGGATGTTCGGGGACGTCTACAAAAATATAACTCAATAAGAGCGAAACAAAGTAAAAACAACCTATATACACCTATTTACACTTGTTGGAATAAACAAGACTCAAAACAAGACCTGAAACAAAATTACAAGTAAAAGCTGCTGGACCAAATTGTTTCTGTACTATTTGAAGCCGGTTGGACCAAAATCTGTCCGGCCGAACATAAAATATCCGAACGGCCTAAACCTTTGGCTTGTGATATCCCTGTTCCGTAATATGTTAATTGGTCCTTAAAATGAGTATGATTATGTGTTTAATATGATTTTGTGTGCAAGTATGTGAAAATATGTGGCTTTGAATTTCTATCTGTTTACCGTAGGAATATTTGTTTGATTATCTGCTTTCGAAATTAAATTGAAAGCTTTATCGGCCACTGAAACCAAAATTGATTGTGCCATTGTGATTGGCATAATTTTTAGAGCCTATGGTGAAATTTAATTTAATTGGTCCTTATTATGAATGTGATTATGTGTTTGATATGATTTTGTGTGCCACTATGTGAAAATATGTGGTTTTGAATTTCTATCTGTTTACCGTAGGAATATTTGTTTGATTATCTGCTTTCGAAATTAAATTGAAAGCCTTATCGGCCACTGAAACCAAAATTGATTGCGCCATTGTGATTGGCATAATTTTTAGAGCCTATGGTGAAATTTAATTAAAAGTTGATTCAGACCAGATTAAGTTAATTAAATTGGTGAATTAGTGCCCAATTATTTATTATTATTATATTGTGTTGAGTGGGGGCCTTAATACACTCTCCCTTACTTCTATTGAACTCAAAAAAATCTGAGTTATACAATTGTGAGAGAGAGAGGGCCGGCCATAGAGAGAGAGGGAGAGACTTGTGCAATTTTTGGCTCAAGCTTGGGAATTTGAAGATTAAACTCAAGAATTGGCTAGAACTTGGGTGTTTGAAGCTCCTAGGTGAGTAAATCCATGACTTTAATGTGTAATTTTGTGTATTCAAAGTTAATTAATGATCAAGAGCAAGAATTAAAATGAATTTGAAGTTAGAATGAACATGCATGTACATAATTGTTACAATCTTGGGTGTTCTAGCATATAGCATGTTAAAAATGAAGAATGGAGCACCAAACCTTACATGCATGAGTAATTTTGTGTAGCTTTGTGATTTGGAGCATCATTTATACCATTTGTGACAAAAATGAAGTCAAAATTGACATGCATGCATGATTGAAGAGATTATGAAATGTGTATGAAGCTTGAATGTATGGATTTTGATCATGCAAAAAGGAATGTTGGTTAATTTTGAAGGTTGGGCCATGATTTTGAATAATTGACTTCATGTTGGTTACATCCATATGATATATATTGTGTTTGCATGTTTTGAGACTAGAATTGTGGGTTTTGGACCTTTGAAGGTCGAATTAGAACTCAAGAACACATTCTGGAAAACCCAGAAATTTGATGTCCACTCGAGCGGGGAAACCGTCGCTCGAGCGTGAATTTCGTGCTCCCAGTATTTTCTGCAGACCATAATATCCGCTCGAGCAGGGGAAGTCCATGCTCGAGCGGGGAGCTATGTAAGATGGACTTCCACTCGAGCGTCCAAGTTCTACGCTCGAGCGTAAAAATGACATAACCAGTACTTTTGCAGACCTCATGGGTCCACTCGAGCGGGTAAGTTCACGCTCGAGTGGGGACCCTGTTTCTGAAAATTTTATGTGATCGTTCTGTGTTTCGTTTTCCGTTCTCTTTCACTTGCAAGCACTCTTAGGCATGCATTAAGCATTGTAATTGAGTTAAAGAGATAAGAATGAAGCCTAAAGAGGAATATGTGAATTAAAGAACGAATTGAATCATTTGTGACCCATATGTGTTATATGATGTATAGGGTCAAGCTCCAAGGCAAATCCATAAGCCGATCACTGTGAGTAATATCTGATATCTGAAATATGTTGTTGTCCAAATTGCTTACTTCTATGTAAGTTTTATAAGTTCATTAATTTGAATGGTGGGCAACGATTGACATGAATGATTGGGCCAAAGGCTGATTGATACAAGTGATTGAGCCAAAGGCCGATTGACATGAATGATTGGGCCAAAGGCCGATTGACATGAATGATTGGGCCTAAGGCCGATTGACATGAATGAGTGGGCCGAAGACCGATTGACATGAATGATTGGGCCGAAGGCCGATTGAGATAAATGATTGGGCCGAAGGCCGATTGACATAAATGATTAGGCCAAAGACCGTTTTGACACAAATGAAAGTTTGGCATGCATGAATGGGCTAGAGGCCCGTTTGACATGCATGAAAGTTGAAAGGCCTAAAGGCCAGTTTGATATGGAAGTTTGAAAAGGCCAAAGGCCAGTTTGACACGAATAACAGTTTGACACTAATGAATTGGGCCCAAGGCCGTATGATGTGTTTGGAACCGCAGTTACTTAACTTACATATGTCTATGTATGTATGTATTAGTAGAAATATAAATTGGGCCCAAGGCCGTTTGATGTATATTGTTCCAATGTATACTTTAATAATTCTGGGCACGAAAGGCTGTTCTGTATATATTTCTGGGCCGAAAGGCTGTTCTGCATATATTTGTGGCCGGAAGGCTA
>NW_021029367.1:222447-286682 GCF_004153795.1 Camellia sinensis
CCTATGGCTGTTCTGTATATGCTGGGCTTAAAGCCACTCTATCACGGAAACTGGACCCATGGCTGTTTTGGAAATAATTACGGAATGTAGTTAATCATATGTATCTGTAGTTATATGTTTTATTATTCAGGTTAAACACTATATTATTTATGTACTATTATTCACTGAGTTCGCTCATTCTGTATTTTGTCTGTCTATTTCTGTAGGTAATCAACCGGGAGTTCAATCCTAACCTTTAAGGCTCGTCTTTCTCTTGTCAACTTTGATGCGTCCAGGCACCTACCTGAAGCCGTGCATTTTATGCTTTGGTTGTCTTTCATTAATAATTTCTTTACACGCCCAATTGTGGGTCTATGTATGAATGTATAAGTGTGTAACCGAAGTTTGGGTGTATGTTTCTATATATTATGTACCTAATGCAATGTATGCAGTCCTGGCATGGTAGAGGTAGCTCAATGGTTGATGTTTTATGTTATTTTATAATGGTAATACTTCCGCTCAGGCCCCATATGTTATGTATAACAGGTTAAGTGTCCGTTTCTGAATAGGTCATGCCCAAACTTTTAGGGGCAAGTTTGGGGTGTGACAGATACAGGACCATGACTTTTGAGTCCGAACTGTAGTGAGTCCAACGAACAAAACGGGATTTCCCTCCAGGGATGTTCGGGGACGTCTACAAAAATATAACTCAATAAGAGCGAAACAAAGTAAAAACAACCTATATACACCTATTTACACTTGTTGGAATAAACAAGACTCAAAACAAGACCTGAAACAAAATTACAAGTAAAAGCTGCTGGACCAAATTGTTTCTGTACTATTTGAAGTCGGTTGGACCAAAATCTGTCCGGCCGAACATAAAATATCCGAACGGCCTAAACCTTTGGCTTGTGATATCCCTGTTCCGTAATATGTTAATTGGTCCTTAAAATGAGTATGATTATGTGTTTAATATGATTTTGTGTGCAAGTATGTGAAAATATGTGGTTTTGAATTTCTATCTGTTTACCGTAGGAATATCTGTTGGATTATCTACTTTGGAAATTAAATTGAAGGCCTTATTGGCCACCGAAACCAAAATTGATTGCGCCATTGTGATTGGCATAATTTTTAGAGCCTATGGTGAAATTTAATTAAAAGTTGATTCGGACCAGATTAAGTTAATTAAATTGGTGAATTAGTGCCCAATTATTTATTATTATTATATTGTGTTGAGTGGGGGCCTTAATACACTCTCCCTTACTTCTATTGAACTCAAAAAAATCTGAGTTATACAATTGTGAGAGAGAGAGGGAGAGACTTGTGCAATTTTTGGCTCAAGCTTGGGAATTTGAAGATTAAACTCAAGAATTGGCTAGAACTTGGGTGTTTGAAGCTCCTAGGTGAGTAAATCCATGAGTTTAATGTGTAATTTTGTGTATTCAAAGTTGATTAATGATCAAGAGCAAGAATTAAAATGAATTTGAAGTTAGAATGAACATGCATGTACATAATTGTTACAATCTTGGGTGTTCTAGCATATAGCATGTTAAAAATGAAGAATGGAGCACCAAACCTTACATGCATGAGTAGTTTTGTGTAGCTTTGTGATTTGGAGCATCATTTATACCATTTGTAACAAAAATGAAGTCAAAATTGACATGCATGCATGATTGAAGAGATTATGAAATTGGTATGAAGTTTGAATGTATGGATTTTGATCATGCAAAAAGGAATGTTGATTAATTTTGAAGGTTGGGCCATGATTTTGAATAATTGACTTCATGTTGGTTACATCCATATGATATATATTGTGTTTGCATGTTTTGAGACTAGAATTGTGGGTTTTGGTCCTTTGAAGGTCGAATTAGAACTCAAGAACACATTCTGGAAAACCTAGAAATTTGATGTCCACTCGAGCAGGGAAACCGCTGCTCGAGCGTGAATTTCGTGCTCCCAGTATTTTCTGCAGACCATGATATCCGCTCGAGCAAGGGAAGTCCACGCTCGAGCGGGGAGCTATGTAAGATGGACTTCCACTCGAGCGTCCAAGTTCTACGCTCGAGCGTAAAAATGACATAACCAGTACTTTTGCAGACCTCATGGGTCCGCTCGAGCGGGTAAGTTCACACTCGAGTGGGGACCCTGTTTCTGAAAATTTTATGTGATCGTTCTGTGTTTCGTTTTCCGTTCTCTTTCACTTGTAAGCACTCTTAGGCATGCATTAAGCATTGTAATCGAGTTAAAGAGATAAGAATGAAGCCTAAAGAGGAATATGTGAATTAAAGAACGAATTGAATCTTTTGTGACCCATATGTGCTATATGATGTGTAGGGTCAAGCTCCAGGGCAAATCCATAAGCCGATCACTGTGAGTAATATCGATATTTGAAAGTTTAGCAATGTCCAACTGTTTATTCCCTTATAAGCTTTATGAGTTGCTAATTGGGATTGGAGACAAAAGTCTGAAATGAACGAATGAATGGACCTAAGGTCATTTTGATAGAAATAAATGGACCTAAGGTCGTTTTGAAATGAATGAGTGGGCCGAAGGCTGTTTTGACGTAAGCGAATGGACCGAAGGTCGTTTGAACAGAAATGAATGGACCGAAGGTCATTTCGATAGAAATGAATGGGCCGAAGGCCGTTTCGACATAAAGATTGGGCCGAAGGCTGTTTTGAGATGAATGATTGGGCTGAAGGCCGATTGACATAAATGATTGGGCCGAAGGCCGATTGGCAGGAATGATTGGGCCGAAGGCCGATTGACATAAATGGTTGGGCCAAAGGCCGTTTTGACACAAATGAAAGTTTGACATACGTGAATGGGCCAGAGGCTAGTTTGACAAGCATGAATGGGCCAGAGGCCAGTTTGACATACATGAATGGGCCAAAGGCCAGTTTGACCTACATGAATGGGCCAGAGGCCAGTTTGACATGAAAGTTTGAAAGGCCTAAAAGGCCAGTTTGATATGAAAGTTTGAAAGGCCTAAAAGGCCAGTTTGATATGGAAGTTTGAAAAGGCCAAAGGCCAGTTTGACACGAATAACAGTTTGACACTAATGAATTGGGCCCGAGGCCGTATGATGTGTTTGGAACCGCAGTTACTTAACTTACATATCTCTATGTATGTATGTATTAGTAGAAATATAAATTGGGCCCAAGGCCGCTTGATATATATTGTTCCAATGTGTATTCTTTATTTGACATTATTCACTGGGCTTTCGTTCACGCTCATTCATGTGTTTGTAGATGAGCCAAGAGAAGTCCAAACCCAGCCCCAGTGTAGTCTGTATGGAACAACTAAGGTTTTGAAGAGTCAACCCTTGCGTCTCACGCATGAGACACGTCTTCGCCCTTCTGCCATTCTATGTTACTTTGTCATGTTGGCGAGGACTTTGGTGTACATCTGTATATAGCTTTGTTTTGGCTGACTTAGATCTGAATGATCTTGTTTGTATAGAACTTTATGTTACTATACTTTCTGTTGTGAGTTGTTAACATATGTATGTATGGAACGTTATGATGTGCATATAAGCATGGCTCTATGGACAAAGTTTTAAATTTGCTTCCGTTTGGCCCCTTTACTCTGATGAGTTTCGAAAGGTTTGATTTGAGCCCGTAGGTAATCTCATGATTATTGGCCGGTTATGGCCTTAACCCATAGGGGTGGGTTTGGGTCGTGACATGGCTGGACAACTGGAAATAGTTGTCAGGCACTTAAACATCCTTATCTCCTTCAAAAGATGGTCTCCCACTACTTTTGCGACGAAAAGTCAAAAACTTGGAGTTTTGCTCTAAAGATGGACTTTCTATCTACTACTAGGCTCAAAGACTAGATGACTACTTTGGATGGAACTGATAAGGTAAACTTCACAGGATTTGGTTTGAATGCCGGTTTCACCCTGAGTCACACTCCACTCCATTTTTCCTTTCTTCAGGCAGTTGTTCGTTGCTGGAATCCAATTACCTACGTGTTCCACTTCGATACGCAAGAACTATGCCCAACCATTGAGAAGTTTCAGGTATTAATGGAGCTTCCACGAGATAAGAAAATTATGCCCCAACCTACCTTTGGCCATGTATAGGCCCTGGCATGGATGTTTGGTCTGGCATTGAATGAGGCTCGGTCCATAGCTCAAGGTGAGGAGTTAGATGCATTTAACTTGATTCGTCGATTTTCTGTTGTTGGAGATAGGAGTGATCCTATTTGGCACAGGTATCGCCAACATGCTCTTTGCATGTGTTTCCTAGCACACTATTTGCTTGCCCTTAGCGGTCATAGGGCTAGCGTTAGGCTTATTGAGGTGACTAAGCACCTCCGACAAGGCCAAAGATGCATTTCACCGACATGAGACCTCCGAGTTCACAGGGAGCCCACTATTTCTCCAAGCCAAGACTTTGATGGGTTTGTAAGTTGCACTTTTGACCTTCAAACTTATTCCAATTTTACTTTGGTCCAGTTAATTTTTCAAATTTTAACCCATGTTCTAATATAATTCCTCGCCATGTAAAAACATAGGTAGAAAAAAGTCACAGGATGGGTACCAGAACACATTTTAAGAGTATAAAATATATATATATATATATATATATATATGTAAAAAATTATACTTTCATTAAATTTTCCACTCAAATTTTATTTTGGTCATTCATTTTTCAATTTTTACTCAAACTTAAACGGTGGGGTAATGGACTAATTACATTAAAACTAGGGTAGCAGTCTAATGGTTTAATTGTTACAATTAGAATGTGAATGGCCATGAGAAAGTTAGAAGGGGAAAAGTGTAATTTATCCCAACTTTTTTTAAACAATGTTATTAATTGAAATAAATTGAATTAGTGTGAGTAATTAAAAACAGAAAATTGATATGATTAAAATTAATTGATACCAAAAAATAAAATTACAAAACCACAAGTACCATTTGTTCTTCTTTTTTTTTTTTCTTTTTTTTTTTTTTTTTGTTTTTTTGGTGCATTGCATACTCTGTTACAAATTTGGCATGAATGGTTTGGGCTAAAATAGTCACAAAAAGACAAAATAGGTTAAAAAGTCAAAAGATAAAATGTCACATCCAAACCATAACAATTTCATTTTTTCTCTCATAAAAGTCAAAAAAGTTAAAAAGCCCATCCCAAACGAGGCTTTTTAGCCCCAGACTAGAATGGTCAAAAAGCCAAAAAAAAAAAAACCAACTCACATCCCATACGAAGGCAAACTATTAAATATTAAACGCGTTCTATTTTGTAAAAAATGATAAAACATTGTTAATAAGTAAATGTTATACATGGGAATGTTAATTTTCTTTTGTTTAAACACAAAATCATATAAATCCAAAATGTTTAGTACATATAATAATATTTATAACAATAAATATGACATTGTTTTCCTAAATGCCCTAATATCGTTACATATCATATGGATGGCAAGAATGATATACAAAGGACATCTCCAACGGTTCACCAAGTATTTCATCAAATCTGAATAAAAAAAGCATGAATTCCTCTATTTGATATCAGCCACCTCAATGGTGTTGTTATCAAAACACAAGGCAACTGGGGGGACGACCAACCGGACGTCCGGCCGGTGGACCGACAATTGTTCTAGCTTATAGAGGCAGCATTCATCACTGTTCCAGTCTGTGGAAACATCAACATCCTCCTCAGTCAAGAAAGAACCACCAGAAACATCCTTTGAAGTCGTTTTCGTAGCAGTCTCAACCCTTATACTTCGATCAATATCTATATTCAATTCAGTTGCTAGTGTTCTCTTATTAATCTCTGACCTTATGGCTTCTACTTCAATCACATCATCACAAAGGCACCAAAGTATCTCAATTTTTACTATTGCTAGTTGTTTGTAATAATCACTCTCAAATAGCTTCAAGTATCTCAATTTTACAAAGAAATTTTCTTTGATGGATATTCTTCAATCAGAGAGAGAGAGAGAGAGAGAGAGGTGCTTCATAATGGAGGTTATTGAAGTATGTCCAAAACAGAGCATCAGTAAGAGAGACAGTGAGAGTGTTCTTGATATGTGCAAATGAGTGAGAGAAGAGAGAGACATTGATGGAAGCACTTTGAAAGTCAGGGGTGAGTTTATGAAAGCACTTGAGCCTTTTATGAAAAGTGCCTCATCAACCATCACCACCACCTTCTCCTTCTCTCCTTCTTCCCCCTTTCCTTTTCACCCTACTTCCCCCATCTCTCCTCCCTTTACTTCCTCTTCTTCTTCTTCTTCTTCTTCTTCTTCTTCTTCTTCCTATTACCAATTTGGCTCTCCTTACTCTTCTCTCTCTTCAAAGCCCAAACCATCAGAGATTTGGGGATTTCTCTTCTAGGCCGAACGTAAAGAAAGTGCTAAGTTGGGGATTTCTAAAATAGGTCATCTTTAAAAAGTGATTTTTGTTTATGAGCTCAAAGCAATTCCGTCTGTTGTTCTTTGTTTGGCATTGGATGTAACTCCAGCAATTGCATGGTTGAAAAACTCAATCTTATGCGCCGAGGGCTAGAAGTTAATGTCACTATCATTTCTGAGCTCAAAGCATTGAAATGGCTTGACCTTTCATATAATAATTTCCATGGATCAATCCCACCTGCTTTTAGGAATTTGTCTGAGCTTGAGTTTCTTGATTTGTCTTCAAATAAGCTTGGAAATTCAATGAATTGTTCAAGGACGACAACGACGACAGAGGGGACATCCGACCGGATGTCCAGTTGGTCGTCCTGTCCGTCCCATTCTCAACGGTCATACGCCGTAAAATGATGAAAGATTCCCAGATTCTCAGTTTGGTGCAGCATGTGCTATTTTCTCAGTTTGATACAGGTTTGGTGAAACCATTAGAGCACAAAAAGTGGTACTTTTTCACCAAATTTAAATTTGATGATGAATCTAGTGAAGCGTTGGAGATGGTCTAAGTCTTACAAAAATAATAACTATGTTAGATACTTGACATAGAGATATACTAACTTTAACAAGGGTGTTAAAGTGTTTAGAACATAGAGATAAGCATGGTCAATAATCACCCAGATAGCTTATTGATTGAGTGAGTTATATATGTTTAATTATCAATTCAACTTTTTTTAGCAATAACTTTTGGGCCTAATTCGTGATTTGTGGATGATTACATATATTTAGTTACTGGAGCAGAGTGTATGAAGCAGAGCTGTTGGACTAAAGCTTCTATATTACACTCTTGCCATGGTTAGTTTTTCGGACAAGGGAGTTTTCGGGTGACGTTTGGCTTTAGGAGTATGCTGGTCATGGGTCTTTCGGCCATGGAAGAGGTCTGCAAATGGTTCGATAGTTCGGGAGATGGGTTGGGTTGAATGGCTGGTCGTGACTAAGGTGGTGAAAGAGAAACAAAGTGTGTTGGTGGTGCGTGGAGTGAAAAATATGGGAAACAACTTGTTGTGGGAGACTGTGCCGTAATAGTTTTTTATTGGCTTGGGTGTCAGTTTTGATCTGCGGTGGCAGACTGTTTGCGACTTTATGTATTTTGAATCGAGTTATATTGAAGACTAGTGTATGCCCGTGCCTAAAGGCACGGTGTCAATAATGTTTTGTTTGAATAATTTTCATTTATCACTCTCTCTTAAGCTAGAAACATTGAGAATCAAGTATACCTAAAATTTTGTGTTCCCATGACATACAAAAAATGAATAGATAATATACATTTCAACAAGAGGATCCCCTTTATTATAGACACAACTTCAAAATAAGAGGAACAATAAAATGGTGTTCTCCCTTTCGAGCACACTATGCCAATACGAAAATAGTATTCTTGATCAAAATCTAAATAACAAACACCTCCAAATGTCTACCTCTCAAACCAAACCAAATCTATATAAATTTACATAACGTCAATCTGCCTCTAAATAATCTTTAACTTTATACAACGTCAATCATTTTGAAAGTTTGTCAACGATAAAACCAAAATAGTGTAAATTCTGCCATCGAGATTGTTGCTCACTCGAGATTGCCCCTCTTTCAACATTCATCAATCAAAGAAGTACATGTTTAGTTTACACAACAATAAATACAAAATCATTATAGAGATAAGAAAAGCTTAAGCTTAAAAAAATGTAGACCTGTAAAAAAGGAGTCAATATTACTATTCGCTTCTAGTCTTCAATTCAAAAAGCCAATATAAGTCAATATTACCTATAAAATACAGAAAAAAGCCAATATGATAATTAAAAGAGACTATCCAATTCAAAACAAACACATGCACTGTCACACTAATGAAAGGTTTTTTTTATAGACCACCAAATTCAAACTAAACACAAACAATGTTTTGTTTGAATAATTTTCATTTATCACTCTCTTAAGCTAGGAACATTGAGAATCAAGTATATCTAAAATTCTGTTTTCCCATGACATACAAAAAATGAATAAATAACATACATTTGAGCAAGAGGATCCCCATTATTGTAGACACAACTTCAAAATAAGAGGAACAATAAAATGGTGTTCTCCCTTTCGAGCACACCATGCCAATACGAAAATAGTATTCTTGATCAAAATCTAAAAAACAAACACCTCCAAATGTCTACCTCTCAAACCAAACCAAATCTATATAAATTTACATAACGTCAATCTGCCTCTAAATAATCTTTAACTTTATACAATGTCAATCATTTTCAAAGTTTGTCAACGATAAAACCAAAAATAGTGTAAATTATGCCATCGAGATTGTTGCTCACTCGAGATTGCCCTTTATTTGATGACTTAAACTAGGTTTCCTTAGTCTATTTATTGTGGTCGCGGATTGTTTGGAATGGATGGATGAAAGCAATCATGGTTTGAGTTGGTCAAATCTTTAAGAAAACGGGATCACGTGGACATCCTGTAAATATATATATTATTATATACGTATATAAATGCAGATAACGTATCGAGAGGACAAGTGGCAGCAATATAAAATAAATTAGGGAGAACATTTATGTAATGATTAGGACATTCGAGAATTAATTGGTTTAGTTTTATGTTTTAGCAAAATATACCTTGAAAAGCATAGATGGATTTTCGTGATATTGTGGATTTGGAGAAGAAATAAAAAAAATATATATGAGTATCAATTATGTCAGTTAATTAGATCTAGAATTTTTTTGGGGGAGAAAAATAAATATATTTGTTTTCTTTTTTCTTATATATATATATATATATTAACCAATCTACACATTCAAGATCAAAATATCATTAATAGTAATTCAAGAAGTAGGTTTAGATGGCAAATATGCATAAAATGTTTAAAATATTTTTTATTAAGTGGGCGTTTGAAAAGTTGTTATTTTAGTAGGTTAAAATTTTTATATTTGAGAAGATGATTGTAATTTTTTGTAGTTGGATGTGATGCTTGTAAGAAAAAAAAGTGAAACGATTATAAGTTTAATGTAACATTTTATCTTATTAACTATTTTAACCTATTTTGTCTGTCAGTGATAATTTAGTAAAAAAAACTAAAAAAGCTTCTTCCCAATGACTAATATTTATATTTTCCCATCAATTTGCTTAACAAAATAGACAATAGTTTAGATTTAAAACAAATAAAAAAAATTTAAGATTTAAATTGGTAAAATTAAAAACTCAAAATTAATTGACTAATATTATTGGACATCATTAAGTTAACAAACATCTCAAAGTGTTTTCCACAATGGTTGTTTTAAAAGCACATAGATTGTGTGTTTTATTTAATATATTAAAGAACACGGTAATGTTATGGTATGTATCTTAAAAAATGTGTTCTATATATAAGTTATAACATTTGTGAGGTTGATTATCATAAATATCGTAACTCAATATTATAAAAGTCATAATTAAAAAAAATAAATTATAATCAAACACCATATAAGATATAATTAAAGAGCTGTTGAATTATAATTAAAATAATATCACAACCACCCAATGTGTATAATTAAATCATGACTAACACTGCAATAAGTGATAACTAAAGACCACTAAAGTTAGGCATATAGATAAAATTTTCCTAAAAAATAACTATCACATTACATATACCCTTACTTTAAATTATTGATGAGTTGTTTGAGCCTAACTTATTGAATAACAATGCACATAAAATAAAATTGTTTGAAAAATGACTTTCACATGGCCTTAATTGTTTGAATTGTTTATAGATTTTTATTGTATCAGCTTGGGTGAAGGCCCACAATCTCTCTGTTTGATTACTCTGTTAATGACTTTCTAAGGTGCATTGATGGTGTTAGAATGTCAAGAATTTGGAAGAAAAGGAAAAAGAGCCAAGGGGTCTGGCTCCTTAGATATTTTGTTTTGTGTGGTTGTTGTGCTGTTGGTTGTTTTTGCCTTGTGTTGTTGGTTGGTTGCCATTTGTGTCTTCTGTTTGGGTGTTTTGGAAGTTGTTTGATTATTAGGCCGCTTAATTATTATCTAAAGTTCATACAAAAAAACTTTAAATAATTTTTAATGTTGAAGGTCTCAATTTTTTAGGAGAATAATACAATAAGACCTCATTTAAATATTTAGCCTATTGTTGAGTGTCACTTGTTGGGTTTTGATTCTACATATGATTAACTTTAAAGCATTTTCTAAAATAGTTGAGATATGTTTTAAACAATAATGTTCTTTCTTTTTTTTCATTCGTGTAATTTGGATGTATTTCTAGTACTTTTGATTTTCATTATTAACAGAGTTTACCATTATCAGGCTGGAAATCATTTGAAATTTTCGATGTACTCTTCTCAAGTGTGCATTCAAACACTCAGAAAAAGTTAATGATAATTTGTACCGAAAATTTCATATCCCTTAATAGTTAAGTTACCTGCAATTTCTGCCTAGTGTTGCAACCTAACATTATCTACCATTGGAAAAAATATTGAGTGTATTGCTGTGACCGCTCAATAAAAAATTGTAAATGAGATTAAGTGAACTATTCTTGTCTCCCACAAATTAAAAAATATTGTGTTTCCTATCTCAAAATAAGATTTTTCATTGGATAGTAATACCATCACATAGTATTGTCACATCTAATATTTACTCGATTGATTATATTTTTCACCGTATAAATGGAAGGAAATCCTCTCTAACACTTTTTTGTTTGTTCAATAATCGTCCAACACTTGATCCAAAGACTACCAAAAGTCGTTATCATATTTTATAACCTTTAGATAGTGTTGAATGATAGGTGGAGGAAAAATCCAAATCCCATTTAAACTACTGTATATGCCCATCTTAAAAAATAGAAAAATAAATAAAAACAAACTATATTCTCTCTGTCATAAATATTTTTTTTGGGGGGTTGTTAAGTATCTGTCATATAAGTTGAAAGTGAAGTATCATATGGTGTGTATCATATATACTTTCCAATTAAAAAAATAAAATTGTATAATTTCATATTTTTTGAATCATAATTATAAATAAATAAAAAATTTGTCATAACTAAACACAACATGAAACATAACTAAAGAACTCATAAGTCATAACTAAAATAATATCATAAATAAAAAAGAAATTGGCATAATTAAATGTATATATGATACATCCTTTTAAGGGAGCACAATTAGAATTTCCATTATTATTATTATTATTATTATTATGTTTTGCATTCTTCGGACTTCAATAGGTAGGCACCTAAGCTCAAATAGATATATGGTTATTTACATGGAGACTTATAAAGTATTAAAAAGAATGATTTTAATCTATTAAATTATAAAAATATACAAATAAATTTTTTAAATTATTGAGAAGTATCACTTTATTTCTTAAATTATAAAAGCTTACAAATTATAAAAGTATCACTTTATTTCACTTTGATCCCTTCCGTTAGGGGCTCAATTTGTATGCTTTTATAGTTAAAGAGGTAAAGTGATACTTTTCAATAGTTTAGAGGTTTATTTATACGATTTATAATTTTGGGAGTGAAAATGATATTTTTTAATAATTTAAAGGTTATTCGTATAAATAACCCAATAAATATATAAAGATTCTGACTTCTAAAATTTTTTCTTAGTTTTGTTTGGGAGCTAAACGTACACTTTGTTTGATTGGATAAATTTTTATTTTTGTAATTTCTAACCTTTGGTGCGTTCGAGAATGAGTTAATAGAAAAATTATTTTCATAATCAATAGAAAATGAGTTGATTTGGTAAAAACTAGGCTGCGTTTGCTGAAGAGTTCTAATCATGATTTTACATTTATATTTGAGTACTATGTTTGGATATAATTCTCAAAAATTAATTATACATCCATGTTTGAAAACTCTTTCCAGTACTTGAATTTTGAATTTCGAAATTTGATCTATCGGTCGTCCGGCCGGATATTACATCCATGTTTGAAAACTCTTTCCAGTACTTGAATTTTGAATTTCGAAATTTGATCTATCGGTCGTCCGGCCGGATATCTTCCTGGACAGTTTTTGAATTTTTGGGTGTGTCCGGTTGTCCTTCAGAACGTTCGACTGGTTGACAAGAACAATTTTTTTTTTCTTTATCTTTCTTTTTTTTTTTTGTGAAAAAAAATTTCAAACAAATTTTTTCTATAGTTATTTTTTAGAAGTGAATTTTAAAAAGAATTTGGTTATGCGTTTTGAATAGAATTTTCGATAGAGTTTTGAATTATGTGTTTGGTTATGAGTTACAAGTTTTTGAATTAAGTTTTGAAAATCCTTTTTAAAACTCATAATCAAACAACTTTTTTTATTTTAAAACTCATTTAAAAAATTCAACATTCAATTCAAAATTCAATTCAAAACTCTTTTCAAAACTAATAACCAAACAAATTTTCTCTTTTTAAATATAATTTCAAATCTCACAAACTCAAAATACAACTCTATTCTCAAATCATAAATCAAAAACTCTACCAAACACTGCCATAAGTTTTTTTATTTTTTTAAATATATAGATAATATTTTGTGATTTTTACGAAACTTACTAGAGTTGTACCTACTCTATTAAAATTGTTGTCACCATGAATTAACACTACTGTAGTTGTTGCCGTCACCACCACCACCACTGCCACCTCACTCCTCAGCCGTCAACACCACCACCACTACCACAACTACCAAAACCATCATTTTCAAATTTGCATTCAAATATACAAAAATATTTTTTGGGAAAAATATTTTTTGCAAAAGTAAAGAGAGGTTCGATGGAGCGATGGTGGATGTTAAGGGTTGGAGTTGCCTTGCGCTGCTATTGGCATAACAGCTGGTACACCATAGGTTGGCCCCATCTAGTCCTTTCGTACTAGAGTTGATTCCTCATAGTTCTCCCTTTAAAACCAACGAATATTTTCTTAAGATTCTTTTTGTCCAAAACAAATAGAACGATAAAGGAAATTTAGGTTAAGTTTGGCATAATTGAAAAAAGACAAAAAGTCAAAAAGTCACTATCCTATTTAAGTCATATCATCTTATTTAAGTCACATCACCTCTCTAACACATCATTTCAAACCCAATTCAAACCCAACCCATATTTCATAAAAAGTCAAAAAATACACTTATTTAATCTTTCCAAACTAAGCCTTAAAATTCTTCCAACGACTTTTGTATTTGCTTTTTTGAATTTCTAGTGACATTTTTCTTTGCTATTAAAGTTGAATGTCCCTTGTGGGTCTCACATAATAGACCTACTCACAAGTTAAGTTATCACATTAAAAACGTGTTGGGATTGACTTGACCATCGGAATAAAAGTGCAGTGGCCAGCTAACCTTGTGGGTCTCACATAATAGACCTACTCTCAAGTTAAGTTATCACATTAAAAATGTGTTGGGATTGACTTGACCATCTGAATAAAAGTGCAGTGGCCAGCTAACCTAATTCATAGGAGATTATAGTTATCAATTCATTTTGCTAATATTGGGTCTCTATCATGTGATAATTTAATAGAAAACTAAATTTAAAGATTTCAAGTCAAATCAATAGAATAAAATAATAATAATTACGTACTTAACCCCATTGATGGAGGTAATTTAGATAGTAGACTTCTTGATCGTTATCGTTTTCTACTTCAAAACCCTACTCTTATTTTCTCTCACACATCAATGAAAAAATATGGGATGGAGGCTAGAGTTAGAGTCACTATAAAAATGAAACTTTTAGTGACGGATAAAAACCATCGCTAAAAGTACAAAATTCATCACAAAAATATATTAGCGACAGATATGTGACAGATATAAGACAAGGCAACAAGTCGCAGGGCAAATAATATTTGTGATGGAAATACACCATTGCAATTTATTGGCGATTGATTGTGCTTATCTTTTGTGACGGAAGTTAGCTGTCGCAAATAAGTATATAACAAAATATGGCTTTCTTTTGCAACGAATATAGTTCACCAATTGTGACGATATTATACTGTCGTTAAAAAATTGCTAAAGGTTAAATTGCTGGAAAAAAAAATTCTCATTTTATTGATTTTTCTTTTGCGATTGTATTTAACCGTCGCAAAATATTATTTTAAAAAATGTGAAACCATTATATAAAATTACCTATATAATATTTCTTGTGATAAAATAAATTTATATCTAATATATATATATATTTACAAAATCCCGGTATCAACTATTAATATTTGCAAAAACAAATATCAATTGACACTCGCAAAATCAAATATTTGAATAATAATCCAAAGCAATCAAATTGCTAAATTTAACCAAAATATTCAATACAACCTGAATTTTAGTATCCATATCCAATTACTGACCAAGTAACAAAACAAATCGTTGTAAAAACAAATATCAACAACGGTAGTAAGTTCCAACTTCAACATGAGAATTTATCACCACCGCCTCCTCAGTAGAGTAATATCTGCAAACCAACAAATACTCAAATGATTTACAGTATATCTCAAAGAGTTATTTGAACTTCTAAACCGATTTAACATGAATGACATAAGAATTGCAACTGATTTCTATTTTCAAACTCTGAAAGTGTCATTAAAAGTGTTTATGTGACTAAACTAACCACCACCACCAATATCTTAACCGGTTAGGCCCAAGTCAAAATACAGATATGCATCTTTTGTGTATAGAAAGCTGTCCTAGATTTCTTCCTAGTATGTCACAAATTCATCATTTTTTGTATAAGCACTTCGGTGTTTTTTTTTTTTTCTTTTTTTTTTTTAAACTTAATGTTCACCTCAAGTTTTAAAATTTTTATCTTTAGGAGGCAATGAAAATGAAAATTGAAAGTTTTGATTTCTAAATGTTTCATTAATAAAAGCTAGGTACCCTAGCAGATAATTATTCCCACAAGCTATTGGGGGAATATATCTTACATGTGTTGGTTTTCATCCATTAGGGCATTGTGACTTTGTTAAGGTTAGTCTTTTGATTTAGTGCAAAATTCGACTTTAGGCCAAAACATTCATGTCATGTGACACATATGTGACACATGGAGTGATAGGAAAATATTTCTTCAACACAAGGCCATATATTGTTTCAAAAGTAGTAATCCTTTATTGTTTTCTTTCCAAGTGACCATATGTGTGTGTGTGTGTGTGTGTACATGTTTAGAAGCATATATGTGTGTCTATATTGTGTCTATTTGGTACAGCTTAAAAACTGCTTAACTCAGCTTTTGGCTTAAATTAAACTGTTTCTAAGTGTTTGGTTTAGCTTAATGGGTGTAGATTATAGCTTATTATAAGTGGAAAATGAGCATTTTGGTTGAGTGAGGGAGGAGGTGCTTATTTTTTCAGCTTAAGTGGCAAGCTAAATATCAAAGACTTAAATGTCCTTCATACTTTCAAGTTATTACAAGTGTACCAGGTATATAAACAAAACACACTCATTCTCTCTCTCTCACAAAAGGAGAGAGGCGATTCCCGGTGACAAAAGGAGCGACGATGAGGGGTCAACATAGCACATCATCCATGTTTGAGGCCTTTACCTTCTAACCCAACACAGCAAGGAGCTCATCAACATCTCTCTCTCTCAATTGACGGGTAAAACTGTGATATCCCTATTCTGTAATATGTTAATTGGTCCTTAAAATGAGTATGATTATGAGTTTAATATGATTTTGTGTGCAAGTATGTGAAAATATGTGGTTTTGAATTTCTATCTGTTTACCGTAGGAATATCTGTTTGATTATCTGCTTTCGAAATTAAATTGAAGGCCTTATCGGCTACCGAAATCAAAATTGATTGCGCCATTGTGATTGACATAATTTTTAGAGCCTACGGTGAAGTTTAATTGAAAAATTGATTCAGACCAGATTAAGTTGATTAAATTGGTGAATTAATGCCCAATTATTTCTTATTATTAATTTATGTAAAAAGGCACTGTACACTCAATTTCCTCCTTGTATCTTCATTTGGGCTAATCAACTCTCTAGAAAGAGAGAAAGCCGGTTGTTAGAGAGAGAAAGGGAGAGACTTGTGCAATTTTTGGCTCAAGCTTGGGGATTTGAAGATTTAACTCAAGAATTGACTAGAGCTTGGGTGTTTGAAGCTCTTAGGTGAGTGAATTTGTGAATATTAGTTGTGATTTTGTGAATTTAAATTGGAATAATGGTCAAGATCATGAATTTGATTGAGCATGATGTAATTGAATTGGTTTTGTTGAATTGAGAGCCAATATGTGTATGCATGTAAGAAATTGTTTTGAATTTGCATGTTTGAGCTTGAAATACATGATTCATGTAGAGTTTTGGTTAAAGCTCATGTTATGATCACCATTTGTATCATCTAAGTTGAGAATGAGAGTAATACATCATGTACAATTTATGAGGATAGGAGCTTTGAATACATGAATGTGTTATGATGAAAATGAGTTTGGTGTAATTTGAGCCATGCATGTGATTATTTTGTGAAATTGAGCACCATTATGTTGTAATTTGGTGTTTGTACCATGTTAGTACATGAATATGTGAAGTTTGAGCTGAGATTATGAGTTTGGAACCTTTGGAGGTCGTTTTGAGCTCAAGAACACAGTCTGGAAAACCCAGAAATTCGATGTCCGCTCGAGCGGGGAAACCGCCGCTCAAGCGTGAATTTCGTGCTCCCAGTATTTTCTGCAGACCATGATGTTCGCTCGAGCAGGGAAGTCCATGCTCGAGCGGGGAGCTATGTAGGATGGACTTCCGCTCGAGCGTCCAAGTTCCACGCTCGAGCGTAAAAATGACATAACCAGTACTTTTGCAGACCTTATGGGTCCGCTCGAGCAGGGAAGTCCACGCTCGAGCGGGGACCCCGTTTTTTGAAATTTTGTTTATGCGTTCTGTGTTTCGTTTTCCGTCCTCGTTCACTTGTAAGCACTCTTAGGCATGCATTGAGTATTGTAATTGAGTTAATGAGATAAGAATGAAGCCTAAAGAGGAAAATGTGAATTTAGAACGGATCGAATTGTTTGTGACCCTATTTTGTTCATGGAATATGTAGGGTCGAGCTCCAGGGCGAACCAACCAACCGATCACTGTGAGTAATATCGATATTTGAAACTTGTCATTTGTCCAATTGCTTATTTCCTTATAGGCCCTATGAGTCTGCCAGTTTGAATTATGGACAAATGTTTGATATCAATGAATGGATGGGCCGAAGGCCGTTTTGACATGAATGAATGGGCCAGAGGCCGTTTTGATAGGAATGAAAGATAAATGGCCAAAGGCCAGTATGTTGAAACCACAGTCACTTGACTTACATTGTGTATATAAATGTTAAATAAAAATGTGAATTGGGCCCAAGGCCGTTCGGAGTATGTTGTTCTACATATCGTTTGTATCTTCTTATTTGATATTATTCATTAGGCTATCGCTCACGCTCATTCATGTGTTTGTAGGTGAGCCAAGAGAGGTCCAGACCCAGCCTCAGTGAAGGCTATGTGGAACAACAAAAGTTTTTGGGAGAGTCAGCCCTTGTGTCTCACGCACGAGACCCGTATTCGCCCTTGTGTTATGTAATTATATTTTGTCCTGTTGGCAAAGACTTTGTATATGTTGTACATAGTTTTGATGGGTTGACTTAGACTTACGTGATCCTGCTTGTACTGAACCTTATAAAGTACATATTTTGTTGTAAGTTATTAATGTGCATATGTATGGTTTGTTATGATGTGCCATGTAAGCATAGCTCTATGAACAAAGTTTTAAATTGTTTCCGTTTGGCCCCCATTAACTCTGTTAAAATATGTTTGGTTTGGTTTGGGGCCGTAGGTAATCTCATGATTTCAGGCTGGTTATGTCCTTAACCCACGGGGGCGGGTTCGGGTCATGACAGAGTGGTATCAGAGCACGAGTTAATAACTTACACATTTGTCCAAAAGAGCAATGAGTGTCTAGAAAAGATCTAGGATGCATTCATGTGATAAATATGGACTCGGAAGCATCGAGAATATGCTTAACTGTTTTGATATGAATGACTATGTGTTATAAGTTTGTGAACTGCTTGCATTTCAAATTATTCGATGATGTATGCTCCTTAGTATATGCATACCTGTGTATCTTTTGTATAAAGTATAATGCAATTTTAATCAGATAGTGAGAGCAAGAAGTGATGAGATAGAGGAATCTTCTACTGCCAGACTGGATAGAATGGAAAGACTGATTCAGGAAATGACAGAGACATTGAGGCAACAACAAGAATGGCAACAACAGTGGCAGTAGCCACATCCTCCACCTCAGCCTCTGGCACCTCCTGTGCCAGATAATCAGGATGATGACCGAATCATAGCTCTCACCAAAGAGTTCAAGAAAATAAAGCCACCACAGTTTCACGGGGGATTGGATCCTTTGAAAGCTGAAACATGGGTCCTTGGTATCAAAAAATTGTTCGAAGTATTCCCTTGCTCGGAGACCCAGAAACTGCTTTTAGCCACTTTTATGCTAGAAGACAAGGCAAGAAGATGGTGGATATTAATGCGAGAAAACCACAAGGATGTTGATTGGGCAAAATTTTTGGAAATTTTCTACGACATGTACTTTCCAAAGTGTGTTCGAGATAGGAAAGTAGCATAGTTCATGGAACTAAGGCAAGACAGTATGACTGTAGCCGAGTATGAGGCCAAATTCACTGAATTGGCCAGGTTTGCACCTCATGTGATTGATACCGATTACAAGAAAGCGAGGCATTTTGAAGGTGGGCTTTGAAGTGACATTTTAGAGAGGGTGAATGTCTTGATGCTGGAGACTTACATTGGGGTGCTAAATAGGGCTATCATATCAGAGGCTAACATAGCTAGATAGACCAAGTCAACAACTGACTAGAAAAGTAACAAAAGGCAAGGCTTCTTTTCGAAGAAATTTTTTTCGAAAAAGCAAAATACAGGCTCTTCAAATACTTCAAATTCTTCCCGAGACACAGCTCCCATGTGCAATATTTGTAGCAGAAACCACCGTGGAGTTTGTTATCGTGTGTCAGGAGCCTGTTTCAAATGTGGGAAACAAGGGCATATGGCCTGAGATTGTAATCAGAATGGGGGAAAAATAGCTGCTAGTTCCACTGTATCGATCCCGAAACCGAGAAATACTTTGAGATCCGCTACCACTGGGGATGCCGTGAGATAGGGGAGAGTTTTTGCGCTTGTTCCGGGAGATACACGGAATGCCAACGCAGTTGTCTCAGGTACTATTTCTATATGTAATCAGGATGCTTTTGTATTAATTGATTCCGGATCCACACACTCTTTTGTGACATATACATTTGCATCTAGACTGAATAGACCTTTAGAATTACTGCCATATCTGCTATGTGTGTTGGCTCCATCTGAAAAATTTGTATTGTGTGAATCTATATACCGGTTTTGTGATATGCGTGTTGAGGATGCTATCCTATATGTAGATTTGCTGCCCTTCAACTTTAGGCATTTTGATGTAATTTTGGGCATGGATTGGTTGACCAAGTATTGTTCCACCATTGATTGTGTGACAAAACGAGTTGTATTTAAACCACCAGAACATAAAGAGATTGTGTTTGTGGGTAATGAGGTAGTGCCTCCACCTTATTTGATATCTGCAATGAAAGCATGTAAACTAATCAGGAAGGGCTGCTAGGGTTATTTGTGCTATATGTTGTCTGAACAATCTGTGAATGTTGAATTGAATGATATCCCTATTGTTAGAAAATTTCCAGATGTGTTTCCAAATGAATTACCAGGGGAATTGGTAGACAGGGAGATAGAGTTCACTATTGAGACTGTGCCAGGCACCCAGCCCATTTCTAAAACTCCCTATAGAATGGCTACTGCTGAAATGAAATAACTGAAAGAATAGTTGCAAGACCTACTTGACAAGGGTTTATCCAACCTAGCACTTCACCTTGGGGTGCACCGGTACCGTTTGTGAAAAAGAAAGATGGAACCCTACGCCTGTGCATCGATTATCAGGAATTGAACAAGGTAACAATAAAGAACAAATATCCCCTACCCCGTATTGATGACTTATTTGACCAGTTGCAGGGATCACAGGTATTTTCTAAGATCGATTTGAGATCCGGGTATCATCAGCTGAAAGTTAAGGTAGAGGATGTTGAGAAAACAACATTCAGAACGAGGTATGGACATTTTGAGTTTCTTGCCATGCCATTTGGAGTGACTAATGCTCTGGCAGCATCTATGGACCTGATGAACCAAATTTTTAAAACCTACCTTGACGAATTTGTTGTGATTTTTATTGATGATATTTTGATATATTCTAAAAATAGACTTGAACAAGAACATCATTTGAGAATGGTCTTACAAATACTTCGGGAAAGGAAATTATTTGCTAAACTAAAGAAATATGAGTTTTGGTTGGATGAAGTTGTTTTCTTAGGGCATGTGATCAACAAGGAGGGAATTTCAGTAGACTTGCAGAAAATAGAGGCGATTGTGAATTGGCCTATACCGACAAATGTAACAGAGGTCCGCAGTTTCATGGGCTTAGCCGGGTACTACAGGAGGTTTGTGAAAAACTTTTCCAAGATAGCTGTACCTCTTACCCAGCTGACTCGCAAGGGGCAATTATTTGAATGGAATGACGAAAGAGAAGCTGCATTTCATGAATTGAAAACGAGATTGACCACTGCACCAGTGTTGACACTACCGTCAGGTATGGAAATTTCGTAATTTTCAGTGATGCATCTTATAAAGGTTTGAGTTGTGTGATAATACAGAACGGAAAGGTTATTGCTTATGCCAGCCGACAGTTGAGACTGCATGAGAAAAACTACCCAACACATGACTTAGAATTGGCCGCAGTCGTTTTTGCTTTGAAAATCTGGCGGCATTATCTGTATGGGGCAAAGTGTGAAGTCTACACGGATCACAAAAGTCTGAAATAATTCTTTACGCAGAAGGAGTTAAATATGCAACAGAGGAGATGACTCGAACTGATAAAGGATTATGATCTAGAGATTCAGTATCACCCCGAGAAAGTTAACACAGTTGCTGATGCCTTGAGCAGAAAATCAACGGGGAATATGGCTTATTTGCTTACTGAACAGAGAGAGATCTTGCAAGATTTTGAGAAATCTAAAATTGAAGTGGTAATATATGAACAGGGCGGATTGATAACCGCTATTACAGCCAAGCCGACAATCATTGATGAAACTAAGCAGAAATAGAAAGAGGATGAATTCCTCAAGAAAGTGATTGATGAATTCGAGACAAGTCCGAAAGCAGAGTTCAGTATTGTAAATGAAGTGCTGAGATTTTGAAACCGAATGTGTGCCCCAGACATTCCGGAACTAAAGAAGAGGGTTTTAGACGAAGCCCACAGATCCGTATTTGCTATGCATCCAGGTAACAATAAAATGTATCGGGATTTGAAACAAACCTATTGGTGGCCTAAAATGAAGAAAGAGATTGCAGAATATGTGTCCAAGTATCTTTAGTGTCAGCAAGTTAAGGCTGAACATCAGAAATCAGGCGGTCTACTTCAACCTCTCCCTATTCCTGAATGGAAGTGGGAACATGTGACTATGGATTTCGTTGTTGGCCTACCTCGGACTTCTCGAGGTATGGATTCTTTTTGGATTGTAGTTGATAGACTGACTAAATCTGCACATTTTCTGCCAGTTAGAACTACGTTTAATGCTTATAGATTGGCTACTATTTATGTTGATGAGATTGTCCGTTTACACGGAGTTCCGGTATCTATTGTGTCGGATAAAGATCCGAAATTTGTATCTAGATTGTGGAAGAGTTTGTAGGAAGCTATAGGGACAGAACTAAGGTTCAGTACTGCATTCCACCCACAGACAGATGGGCAATCAGAACGAACAATACAGACTCTAGAAGATATGCTTCGGATGTGTGCTTTGGATTTCCAGGGGAGTTAGGAAGACTACTTGCCACTTGCAGAATTTGCTTATAATAACAGCTTCCACTCCAGCATTGGTATGGCACCATACGAGGCTTTGTATGGAAGAAGGTGTAGATCACAAAATTGCTGGACAGAAGTCGGGGATAGGGCTTTACTTGGGCCTGAAATTGTGCAAGACACTTCTGAGAAAATCAAGATCATTCGGCAAAGGCTCAAAACAGCTCAGGACCGACAAAAGAATTATGCAGATGTTCGGAGAAGACCTCATGAGTATGAGGTCGGTGACCATGTGTTCATCTGTGTATCCCCGATGAAAGGCCAAGTCAGGTTTGGAAAGAATGGCAAGTTGTCGCCCCGTTACATCGGGCCGTTTCAGATTCTAGAAAGGCTTGGTCCAGTTGCTTATAGAGTTGCTTTGCCACCGGGATTCGAGCAAATTCATAATGTGTTTCATGTGTCGATGTTGAGGGGTTACCTCATAGACCCATTTCATGTGATTGATTATCACCGAGTAGCTATAGATGAAAATATGGAATACGCTGAATGGCCGGAACGAATTGTTGATCGGCAAGTGAAACAATTGAGAAGCAAGTCCATCCCAATGGTGAAAGTGGAATGGAAGGAACACTATGGGACAGATGCTACATGGAAAAAAGAGGAGGAAATGCGACTACGCTACCCACACTTGTTTCTCGACGAAGGTAAATTAAGTTTGGAGGACCAAACTATTGGTCCTTAAAATGAGTATGATTATGTGTTTAATATGATTTTGTGTGCAAGTATGTAAAAATATGTGGTTTTGAATTTCTATATGTTCACCGTAGGAATATCTGTTTGATTTTCTGCTTTCGAAATTAAATTGAAGGCCTTATCGGCCACCGAAACCAAAATTGATTGCGCCATTGTGATTGGCATAATTTTTAGAGCCTACGGTGAAGTTTAATTGAAAAATTGATTCAGACCAGATTAAGTTGATTAAATTGGCAAATTAGTGCCCAATTATTTCTTATTATTAAGTTGTGGCTAGTGGGAATTTATGTAAAAAGGCACTATACACTCAATTTCCTCCTTGTATCTTCATTTGGGCTGATCAACTCTCTAGAAAGAGAGAAGGTCGGCTATTAGAGAGAGAAAGGGAGAGACTTGTGCAATTTTTGGCTCAAGCTTGGGGATTTGAAGATTTAACTCAAGAATTGACTAGAGCTTGGGTGTTTGAAGCTCTTAGGTGAGTGAATTTGTGAATATTAGTTATGATTTTGTGAATTTAAATTGGAATAACGGTCAAGAACATGAATTTGATTGAGCATGATGTAATTGAATTGGTTTTGTTGAATTGAGAGCTAATATGTGCATGCATGTAAGAAATTATTTTGAATTTGCATGTTTGAGCTTGAAATACATGATTCATGTAGAGTTTTGGTTAAAGCTCATGTTATGATCACCATTTGTATCATCTAAGTTGAGAATGAGAGTAATACATCAAGTACAATTTATGAGGATAGGAGCTTTGAATACATGAATGTGTTATGATGAAAATGAGTTTGGTGTAATTTGAGCCATGCATGTGATTATTTTGTGAAATTGAGCTCCATTATGTTGTAATTTAGTGTTTGTACCATGTTAGTACATGAATATGTGAAGTTTGAGCTGAGATTATGAGTTTGGAACCTTTGGAGGTCGTTTTGAGCTCAAGAACACATTCTGGAAAACCTAAAAATTTGATGCCGGCTCGAGCGGAGAAACCGCCGCTCGAGCGTGAATTTCGTGCTCCCAGTATTTTCTGCAGACCATGATGTCTGCTCGAGCGGGGAGCTATGTAGGATGGACTTCCGCTCGAGTGTCCAAGTTCCTCGCTCGAGCGTAAAAATGACATAACCAGTACTTTTGCAGACCTCATGGGTCCGCTCGAGCGGGGAAGTCCACGCTCGAGCGAGAACCCCGTTTTCTGAAATTTTGTTTATACGTTCTGTGTTTCGTTTTCCGTCCTCGTTCACTTGTAAGCACTCTTAGGCATGCATTGAGCATTGTAATTGAGTTAATGAGATAAGAATGAAGCCTAAAGAGGAAAATGTGAATTTAGAATGGATCGAATTGTTTGTGACCCTTTTGTGTTCATGGAATGTGTAGGGTCGAGCTCCAGGGCAAACCAACCAACCGATCACTGTGAGTAATATCGATATTTGAAACTTGTCATTCATCCAATTGCTTATTTCCTTATAAGCCTTATGAGTCTGCCTGTTTGAATTATGGACAAATGTTTGATATGAATGAATGGATGGGTCAAAGGCCGCTTTGACATGAATGGATGAGCCAGATGCCGTTTTGACATGAATGAATGGGCCAGAGGCCGTTTTGACAGGAATTAAAGATAAACGGGCCAAAAGCCAGTATGTTGAAACCACAGTCACTTGACTTAAATTGTGTATATAAATGTTAAATAAAAATGTGAATTGGACCCAAGGCAGTTCGGAATATGTTGTTCTACATATCGTTTGTATCTTCTTATTTGATATTATTCACTGGCTATCGCTCACGCTCATTCATGTGTTTGTAGGTGAGCCAAGAGAGGTCCAAACCCAGCCTCAGTGAAGTCTATGTGGAACAACAAAAGTTTTTGGGAGAGTCAGCCCTTGTGTCTCACGCACGAGACCCGTCTTCGCCCTTTTGTTATGTAATTATATTTTGTCCTGTTGGCGAAGACTTTTTATATGTTGTATATAGTTTTGATGGGTTGACTTAGACTTACGTGATCCTGTTTGTACTGAACCTTATAAAGTACATATTTTGTTGTGAGTTATTAATGTGCATATGTATGGTTTGTTATGATGTGCCATGTAAGCATAGCTCTATGGACAAAGTTTTAAATTGCTTCCGTTTGGCCCCAATTAACTCTGTTAAAATACGTTTGGTTTGGTTTGGGGCCGTAGGTAATCTCATGATTACTGGCCGGTTATGTCCTTAACCCACGGGAGCGGGTTCGGGTCATGACAAAAACCATCGCAATCGATCTGAAATCCTAGCGCCGCCGTAATCGCGATCTGCTCTCTCTCTCTCTCTCTCCCCCCGAAATCCCAGTGTCGTCGCGATCGCGACCTACCTCGTTGCAATCACAATCTCCTCCGTTGTGATCTCTCTTCTCTCTCTCTCTCTCACGAACCAAAACCAGAGCTTTCTCTCTCTCTCTCTCTCTCTCTCTCTCTCTCTCTCTTTTGTGTTGATCGCGATGGCTCAATGGGTCGTTCCGGTGCTGGCATGGTTGCTGGATTTGAGCTCATCGTTAGAAATCAAGCCATTTCTAGGGTTTCGATTGTCGTGGGTGAAAGAGGAGAGCAGAGAAGAAAAAAAAATAAAGAAATAAAAAATAAAAAATAGATAAGAAAAAAGAAAGGAAATAATTAACACGTAAGAAGAGAAGAAAATAAAATCAAATGAAGAAAAAGAAAAAAAATTAAGAGAAGAAAACAAAAAAAAAAAAAGAAATAAGGAAAGAAGAGAATAAAAAATAATTAAGAGAAGAACAAAAAAAACAAAAAAACGAAAAAAAGAAAAAGAAAAAGAAAGGAGAGAAAAGAAAATAAGGAGAAAAAGAAAAGAAAAGAAAAAAAATGAAAAAAAAATGATAATAATAAAGAAAATAAATATAGAAATAAATAATTAAATTGAATATAAAAAAAATAGAATGTAATGAAATCACAACATTAATATAAATTAGAACATGAACATTAATTGGTATTAATTGTAATGAATTAATAAATTAATCAAAATTAACAAAGAAAGAAGAGAAATGAAGAAGAAGAAGAAGAAGAAGAAAGAACATAAAGAGAAAAAGAAAAGAAAATAAAATGAATAAAAATAAAATAAAGAATTAATAATAATAAAGAAAAGAAATATAGAAATAAATAATTAAAATGAATATAAAAAAATAAAATGAAAAAAAGGGGCAAAAAAGACATCACACAGCAAAAAGCTATTTTACAGCTTATTCAACCAAACACTATTCTGCTGATTAAATCTATAATCTCACAACTGCACCAAACAGATTAACAGTTTATGCTTAAAGCTATAATGTATAATCTGTTAATTCATAACCTATAATCATTTTCTCACAACTCTACCAAATGAGGCTATTATACCCTATCAATGATGTCCTTTCTCCTTTCTTGTTATTACCAAAATTACTGTATTTCAGTCTGTAGAAGTGCAAAAAGATTCTTGGTTCTTATTTTTTTGTCAAACTTGCCGTGTGCTCTTCCTATTTCAAAACACCAAGGAACCATCTCTTTTTGACCTTTATGCTTTTTCTCAACTTTCTTTTTTTCCCATTTGTATTCTCAGATAAGAGCATCCAACAATGCTTTTATACATTTTCCTCAACTCGTACTTTATCATTATTGGTGTTTCAACAAATTCAATATTTTAACGCCCACAAGCAAAAATTGGAAAACAAAACTTTCCCAAAAAATTAGCCACTTCCAGTCTTTTATCAGCAGTTGATAGTTTAATCTGCTAATTAATGATAGAGCATGTCAATGACGAGTGATTGATTCAAGACAAGTTTAACTGAGTCCTAATTCAAGGATGATACAAACTAAGCTGGGTCTTCATTGCTCATAACACCTACCTCTTGAATCACAATACTTCCTTCAATCTCATTTAATTTTTGATCTTCAATGCACATTATGAGATCTTTGTAGCAACCTTCACCCGACTTTTTTTCTTTCTTTCTATCTGAATTGATGTTATTAAAGTTTCTTTACATAAGCATTGGCTTTTTAATCTTTTCTTGTGCAACCAATCATCCATGGAAAAAAATCTTCATTTCAACTTGGGTCATTTACAGGCATGATTCTTCCAGCATACCCAAGATCTCATTTTATAAAGAACAGATAGTAGAGTGCCATTTTATAGAAGTTTCCCTCATTTCATCTATCAGCTCGTCACCAAGGAAACAAAGACGATATTGAATGTTGAAGAGTAGACTGCTGATAAAAGTTAGAACAAAAACTATACTACAAAACATAGGGAAGAAAGGACACTAGTAAGTTGCAACACCATGCTATGCCTTCGTAGTCAACCAAAAGATTAAACAACAAGACTTATTTCTGAACTTATTAGAACTGAAGAAAAAGGATATCAAGGTCTTCAATTGCACAAATATACATTGATTACTCTCAAATTTATATCATTCAACATTTGCAAAAGGAACAAGGCATTTTAGGCATGAAGATTAAACAAGTTCAAAAATATTAGATCTTCATATAAACAAATAATCTTAAGGTATTATATAGCATAAAGATAAATTGGGCACAAACATTTTAAGTGTGGAAGAAATATTTCTTCAAGAACATCAAGCAATATAGTTTCAAGAGAGCTACACATCCGATCATCAAGCGCAATTACCTGAATAAAAATGATGTTTGCTCCCTTCCCATGAGCAACTCTAACCAGCATGTCATGAAGGTGATCACTTAGGAATACCAGATCGAATGCCACAATGTTTATATATATGTAAGTTATTAAATTCCATTCAATGCATCAAATTTAAAATATCTGAAAAGCAAAGACTGAAGAGTTACGTGATTACAGAGAGCACCAGTCCCATCCCCCCAACAACCAAATAATAATAATAATAAAATAAAAAATAAGGCAGGGTTGGGGAGGGGGTTTAAGAAATTAATGAAGAACCTCCAAGCATCCAAATTGCAAAACGATTAATATATCGACCAAAATATTAGATCAAATAGTTGATTAATTAACATGTAATGCCTAGGGAGAGAGTGTAACAATCATAAAAGGGGATGAAGCCAGCAAACTGTGTTTCCAATGTATACCTATAAACCATATATATCTCCCATTTATGATTAGACTAAGGACCATTGGTCAAATCTCATGATATTCATTATTTTCAATGTGATGCTTGCACAATGAAAAGTGCCACTGGTTTATCTCTCCATTGAATCAAATTGGACTTTATGTTCTGCTCTAAGTAATCCCCATTACTAAGCTTATGCCTTTTATTAGTAATTAAGCAAAAAATAAGAGGCAACAAGAAGTACCACTCGAACTGGTGGTGGTGCATACGGGTTAAGGTGTTCTGTAGTTAAGGTGTATGGAGATTAAACCATCCACATGAACATTTCAAAATCACAGAACAATCTTTCTTATTACTAGAACAAGCTAATACTCTCTGTTGCAACTCAATCAAGTAGTATTGCATTGAATTTCAAAATCACAAAAATTATGTTAATAACCGCAGCAAACATGAGAAACACAAATAAAAAACTGCGCAAAACTTATATTGTCACACCCCAATTTTAATTACTCGGAAACATTACCAAAGCCTTAAAATTAGGTCCTTTTTTTTTTTTTTCAAACATCCATTACCCTTGAGTAATAGAAATACAATTATACATGTTTTCTTTCTCTCAATGAACATTAAAGTGATAACAATACATGCCAATCTCCTACTGTGAAGCTACAAATGAATAAAATACAAATACATGATCCATCACATCTACAATGAAATTACATATAAAAGACACATGGACTTCTTAACTTTTCAATCAAAGAATCCAAACTTTCTTCTTGTAAAAAGATAAAACAACAAGGGGTGAGCACTAATGTCCAACAGGAATCTGATAGTTCTAAATCAATAACTAACACATAGATAGAAATGATCATGCATGCAGATTGATACCATATAGTAGGGTGACATCTTCTAATTTCAAAATATCATAAGTAAAGTACTTTTTTCTCAAAACTATTTAAACACTTTTAAGAAAAACCTCCAACCATTAAAAATCATCCCTTAACTTTAGAAAACCATAGATCCTTGTGAAACAAACATGTTTAAGAAACAACATCATTTAAAAATTTATTAACCAATTCCCAAAATATTTCCCATTTCATTTCCATTTTTCCCTTATACTATTTCCAATCACTATAACTCCATAATGTCAAGATCCAATTTCCTTTATGTTCAAAAAGAGACAATCCTCATACACCCAACTCCAACTTGCCCAACAATTACCTCACATTAACATTTGCATGACCAAATAGAATACAAGCATAACACAAGAATAACAATCCCTTTTTAATTCAATTTCTCTATTATTTACAAAACAAAACCCATAATCTTCCATTATAATCACAAGAAATCCATTGAGTGTATCAACACCAATCCCTAATCCAATTACCATTTCATTTTCCATTCTTTCAATTAATTTCATATCAAACACCGGATCCAATAACAAGTCATCTCCATGAGTCACACGCTTTACCGATCACAAGTCGGAAGGAATGCGGAACCTCACGCTTTACCAGTCACAAGCCGGAAGAAATGCGGAACCTCACGCTTTACCGGTCATAAGCCGGAAGGAACGCGGAACCTCAACATACCACACGCTTTACCGGGCGCTACTCCGGAAGGAAGGCGGAACCTATCTCAAGCGCCACGCTTTGCCGGCTCAAAATACGGCGGGAAACGGACCCTAAGATGACATCACAATCCATCATTACAATTAGTGGACAATGCCAACACATCTTCCATTATTTCCATAACACATTAATTCAATATACATCCACCATATATTAAAATTTCATTCACATAACAAGTACAAATATGTTCCACGACCTTTTTTATTATCCATTAAATCATTCATAGTTTTGTCACACAAAAATATAACAACACATCCATAGAGGCAAAGATTCATCTTTAAAGTGTTCACAATTCTTGGGTTCAAACTATTTCTTTACTTTTTCATATTATTATCAAGTCTTAAATTCAATTTTTAAAACACATTGCTTATCAATTACTACCCACGGTTATAAATTAAATCTCTAACATTTAATTTCTTTGATACAACTCCTTTATATAACATCGTCATATTTCACAATCTCCCATTTATCATTATTCACACTAATCTTAACCCAACATAGACTTAATTTCATAAATTTAATGTTGATTGAAGTATCCTCATTTTCCAAAATAAAACTTCATAACTAGAGTTAAATATAAAGTTGGGCTTTTAGTTTTGAGGTATAAAATCACTTTCTAATTACACAATAAAATTCTTAAATCTTCACTTCACCATCTTATCACAAATTCCGTATCGTCTTTCAACTCCCCCTGCGGGTACCAACACAACACCACCCAACACAACTCATCTCAAACTCAACATGACCCAACACAACACAACTCAAACTGAACACACCCAACACAACTCAACTCAAAACAATTCAACTTGATTCAAACACAATTCATCATAGTCCAACACAATTTGGTTCAATATTATTCAACACAACTCAACATAATCAACACAATTCAACATAATCAACATTATTCAACATAATTGAAGGTGAACTTTTAAACCTTTATTTCATCATTTCACCCTAAGGTTCATGTCATCCATATCATTAATAAATCATTTCCCTAATCTTCATTTCACATTATAGCATAATTTACAATATCCATAACAAAGGTTCAATCGCTAATTTTTAACATAATTTTCAAACACATCCAAAGTCTAATTAAACTTGTATGTATACAATTCAACCTTTCAATTTCATGATTCTATTTTCAATTTGGGCAAAATCACTAATTATCATCATAAATCAACCTAGGGTTTTCAAGAAAAATCAAGACTTTCAAGAAAAATTAAAACTTCTCTCACCACTACTTTTAATTCTAATTTTTCCCTTGATTACACACCTAAGGTTCATAATCCACCATATTAACCCAACAATTAAACCCCTAACATTTCAAACCCTAAACCTCTAAATTTCATGATGTAACACTATATGCTCAAAAATGGAGATTTTGTATTTATATAATCAAGATACCACAAATCTATCTATTGATGCAAGTATTGAAGAAGAACTAGGACCCCTACCTCAAGAATCAAGCAAAAAGCAAAGCTTTGATGAGATTCCTTCACAAATCCGAATTCCAATCGGTAGAAAATGTTGAGCTTCAAGCCTTCTTTACTTTTTGGCAAGGGATCTTGGACAAATCTTAGAGGAATAGAAGGTATTTGGGGTCAAAAACCTAGGGTTTTCGGACCTAGGGTGAGAGGAATGAAGAAGGAAAAATAAAATGCAAAGAATGAGCTAAAAAATTGCATTTTAAGCTGCTGAATTCGCACAGATGGATAGTAACCTATGAAAACATAAGGAGTGGATCAAGGTTGAAGTTTCTTTGAAGTGTAAGGTCTTAACCATGGGAAATTGTGACATCCAAAAGCTTTGAAAAATGTGTAATCAAGAACATATTGATAAAGAAGCTCAAGGGGAGACTTATGATGAAGAAAGGGACTAGGCATCCTATTTATGAGAAAGACAGCAGTTGCTATAGCTTCAAACTAGTAGGTAAGAGGTAAAGATGAATGATGGATTAAAGTAATGGCAGTTTCAGCAATATGTCGGTGCTTTCACTCGGCAACACTATTTTGTTCAGGTGTGTAAGGACAAGTGAGTTGGTGAGAAGTATAGAACACCTCACTCTTAACATGCAAAGAATAAATCCAAGTAAACTTAGTACAATCATCCACAAACAAAAGATAGTACTCAAACCTAGAAAGAGATGGTTGGAAAGGTCCCCATACATCATTGTGCATGAGAGAAAAAAGCTTATTAACAATAGTATTGGAAAGTTTAAAGGGCAACCTATGAACCTTTGGAACATTACAAGATGTGCATGAAAAGGAGTCACAATCAGCCTTAAAAGAAACAAATAAATGTTTAGCTATATGCTGAAACTTTAAAGCATATAGATGACCCAATCTGTGATGCCAAATGGACAAAGAAACATTAGCCTGAGATTGTGTGAGATGAGCTCGTGGAGATGAAATAGTAGAGTAAGGTGCAAACTGATAAAGACCATGGATATTTGGTTCTTTATGCAAAACCTGATTAGTTTGATTATCTTGAATCACAAAAACTTAGCATCAAAAGTCACAAAACAATTATTATCTTTAGTCAATTTATAAACCGGCAGAAGATTAAAAGCAATATGAGGAACATGAAGTAGCTTATTTTGCTGAAAAGAAAATTAAGTTGGTAGAAGTCCCTTACCAACATGATGAATAGGAACACTATTTCTATTACCAATAGTGACTTGGTCTGAGCCCTGATAGGGTTGCTAATCTGAAGATTTCCTAAGTCATTGGTAATGTGAGGTAGCTGTCGAATCAATGTACCAAGGGGTTGAAGTGGTTGGTGAAGGATTGGAAGAAAAAATCTAAGAAGAAGTAACAGAGTAGGCTCAAGGATGTGACATTGAGGTAGAGGAAGAAACTAAAGAATGATGATTCTGATTAAAGGAGAAAGACTGGGGTTGGTAATTAGGATCCATTCTGAACCAACAATCAAAAGCATTATGGCCTAGATCACCACAAATTTGACAACCAGTGCTAAGATAGTAGGTCTGTCTACCTCTAGGATTGTGATGATATTTACCTCCTCCTCTATATCTACCTCGAGATCCTCTGAATTGATGTCTACCTTGGTAGGAAGTTTGTCCTCAATTACCAGAATACTGAGGAAAAGAAGATAAGGGACTAGTACCAGATTCAGGATTTGTAGAGGAGTAAGCAACATGTGATTCATTCCCTAAAGCATTCTTGATTTTACCTTCAATATGAATATATGAACACAATAGTGCAAACAATTCCTCCATTGTTATGGCTTCAACTTTGGTGTGAATGGTTGTTTTAAAAGCATCATATTCATCAGGCAGTCCATTCAAAGTGAGAATGATGAGATCTTCATCATTAATAGCAGATGAAGCAAGACTCAACTGATTTGAGATCTCATTAATTTGACTGAGATATTCTTCAATCATAAGTCCTTTCTTAAAAATTTATTGAAGTTTGTTCTTCAATTGATGTATATGTGATCGATAAAGTGAAATATAACGTTTTCAAAAGCATATCAGATTTGAGATCAGGTCTTCATATGCAAAATAGATGTGAGCACAGATGGAGAAAGAGTTGTAGTGATACAACTAATCAATCAACTTCCATCTTTCAAATTCTGGATTAGGACTAGCTTTTCCTGTTGAATCTAATATCTCAGAAACTGGACATAGAGTTGAACCAGTCACAAAGCCAAGAAAATCAGTAGCACGGAAAACATTTTTAAGTTGATTCTTCCAGATAAGAAAATTAGAAAAGTTTAATTTTACTGTAGCATGTGAATTGAGATTGGAAACAAGATGTTTGAGATTAGAGGGTAAATAACCGAAGGAAGAAAACGAAGCAGAGTTCGCCATTGTTAAACCTTGCTCGGGATAGCTTGAATTAGCTCTAATACCATAACAAGAAATGAAATTTTTTTTATTCAGATTCACAAAATGACAGATTGTTCATTACTGTGAGACCAGAAAAATCCTCTCACATGGATTGTAGAGATCCAACGAAGAGATGAGCTTTGCCCATGTATATCTGCAAAGATGAACATAGTCGGCGCCACCCAACCGGGGTTGCCGGCTGGAGGCACTCCGATGATAAAGTTAGTCACTTGATTGAAAGAATGAAGCTATAGAAATCAAGAGTGTTGGTGTGTAGTGTAGGGAGAAAGCACATACATCCTCTTCCGGGATGCCCCCCTTTATATAAATGGGGGGTGTGATATTTGTTTGGGCTGGACCCATTGTAGGCCTTGTTTGGGTTAACCCCACTAAGTTGATATATTTTTTTTTCTGGCTCCCATAATTGCTCCAAAACTTTCATTGTCTACGGTAGAAGGAATGAGAGTTTTTCCTGCCAAGTTACGCTGTTCAAATAGCTGTTAAGTTTTTTGATAAAGAACACTCTGGATAAATGAATAAAATGTATGAATGAATGACTGCATGAATGCATGTATTCTTGAATGTATGTATAAATGTACATATGTCTTGAATGTATGTATAAATGTATTTATGTCTATCATAGGGTGGAGGGGTGAGCTAAAACCCAAGAAGGAATATAGTATAAAAAGGTTAAATAAAGGATGACGATCATAGGACGGAATTATATCACATGAGTTCCAAAAAAATCATAATGATGGGCCATGGTATTGTTACCCTCGGGCAAGGGCCGTAGGCTGCGGCATTATGACCCCTTAGCGAGGGTGTAGGCCATGGTATTATGACCCCTGGACGAGGGTGTAGGCTGTGGTATTATAACCGCCGAGTGAGGGTGTAAGTCGCGGTATTATAACCCCCGGACGAGGGTGTAGGCTACGGTATTATATAACCCCCGGGCGAGGGTGTAGTATATTGCCGAGTGTAAAGATTACATTCAAATATGGACTTTCGTGTTGAACCAGAGATATTTCTATGTGCCAAGCACATAAATGATTCTCTCATCCGGACCGCGTTCTAGGTCGTTCTTGTGTCCAAATCGAAGCCCCGGAAATAAGCTTTCCAATGGTTCTAGCCTCACATCCAAATTCAAAGTGTGGAAAAAGAAAAGGGCAAACGAGTGACGGCTGTTCGTAGGAAAAGTTATCCGAATTAAATTCTAGTTCACTCTTACTTTACCATCATGCTACCACTTCGATTAACCCCAAAATAAAATAAGGAGGTTCCAAATACACTAATAAAAATGTCAAGGGCAATCTCACTTTCCATGCTCGAGCATTGCTTTCCATACTCGAGCGCGTGGACCAACAAAGCTATCCACTCGAGCGACCACTCCTACGCTCGAGTGGGAATTCATAACTCTCAGAGTTTCGAACCGTCTGCAAAAATACTGAGAACTTCTCAAGTTCGCTCAGGAAAGTGCAAAGAATGATCTAGAAATTCACTTTTTAAGTCATTGAATTCGCGCAGTCCGCTTGAGCGTCGCTTTTCTAGCTCGAGCATACCTGCTTCCAACACAGATACTAAAACTTCAAACGGGTATAACTCTCTCATCTGGACTTCGTGTTAGGTCGTTCTTGTGTCCAAATTGAAGCCCTGGAAACAAGCTTTCCAATGGTTCTAGCCTCACATCCAAATTCAAAGTGTGGAAAAAGAAAAGGGCAAAAGAGTAACGGCTGTTCGTAGGAAAAGTTATCCGAATTAAATTCTCGGTTCACTCTTACTTTACCATCATGCTACCACTTCGATTAATACCCCAAAATAAAATAAGGAGGTTCCAAATACACTAATAAAAATGTTAAGGGCAATCTCACTTTCCATGCTTGAGCGTTGCTTTCCATACTCGAGCGCGTGGACCAACAAAGCTATCCACTCGAGCGACCACTCCTACGCTTGAGCGGGAATTCACAACTCTCAGAGTTTCGGACCGTCTGCAAAAATACTGAGAACTTCTCAAGTTCGCTCGAGCGTCAACTCCCCTGCTCGAGCGGAGGGCAAAATTTCGGATCATTGCATATATACACAGATAGATGCATTGATTTCAAAACTTGTGATTTACCTAGATGAGATTGATGACGAGACTTGAGAGAAAGAAGAGAACACCCAAAAAAAACAATGATAGGTCCCCTTATAAGAGAGAGAAAGTAGGGATTTTGCTCAGGAGAGAGAGAGAGAGAGAGAGAGAGAGAGAGAGAGAGAGAGAGTGAGCGAGGCATTATAGAAATATGAAGTATAGGTATAATGAATGCCTTTACGATTGATCCATCCTACGAAAGGAAACTTTTGATAAATTTTGAAAAACAAATTTATAAAAGGAAATACGTCTTCTAAGACAAGAATAAAATGTTATAGATTCGTCTTCTAGTTGGTGCAATGTTAACAGTATTGATTAACTTAACACAGTTTGAAATAGTACTCTATCTACTACTCAAGTTGGTTTTAATTTAAACATACGTAAAATTTCTAGTATTGGGTCATTATGGTTTTGTAGAAGATTCTTGTAAAATTTCAAAAATACCTATTCCCCTGTTATTGAATTTGAACGACATTGATGATAGAGATTAAAGTATAATAGATCACAAACTTTGGGAACTACACCTACTTTGGTGACCATTAGTGCAGTTAACCCTATAACTCATACAATTCAAGAGGATGACATAGCCATGCCAAATTATACATTTTTCCAAGGGTAGAGCACCCAATCCAGTTCAGAGTTTTGGAAAACACAACTACCAACGTACACACAAGCAATTCACAGTAATGACAAAAAATCAAGAAATCAAGGAATGACAACGCATATATGGTGTGTTTACATTCATATAGATAGAGGGAGGGACTTCAAAATCTAAAACATATAAATCAAAATTTCCATACACAAATGCTTTTTATATATTAAAATCTGTAAAATCATCAATTAAACTAACAAATTTCAATGTACTGACATCTAACCCTTGCTCATATTTGGATACCAAGAAAATTGAGAGGAAAAAAAAAAGAAAAAAAAAATCATAGAATAGAAACCTTTTGCACTCAACATCTCATCTCGAAACAATTGCATTACTATCAGTTCAGTAAAGCTTTCAATTTTCCCAATAACCAAACAAGAAGATCTCAAATCCTCAATAACTAAACAATAAGTTCTCAAATTCCCTTCTTTTCTGACCATTTTCTCAGAAAATTAGACGATTCATCACAACACAATCGAGAGTTTAACTTAAAACCAACAAATCAAAAATTGAGTACTTTTTGATCATTGAATTTCAGCAATCAACATACCTGATTTTGTGTTATGGAATTAAAGAAATCGAGCATGAGGTGTTAATTTTAGGAATGACAACACATATATGGTGTGTTTACATTCATATAGATAGAGGGAGGGACTTCAAAATTTAAAACATATAAATCAAAATTTCCATACACAAATGTTTTTTATATATTAAAATCTGTAAATCATCAATTAAACTAACAAATTTCAATGTACTGACATCTAACCCTTGCTCATATTTGGATACCAAGAAAATTGAGAGGAAAAAAAAAAAGAAAAAAAAAAGCGTAGAATAGAAACCTTTTGCACTCAACATCTCATCTCGAAACAATTGCATTACTATCAGTTCAATAAAGCTTTCAATTTTCCCAATAACCAAACAAGAAGATCTCAAATCCTCATTAACTAAACAATAAGTTCTCAAATTCCCTTCTTTTTTGACCATTTTCTCAAAAAATTAGACGATTCATCACAACACAATCAAGAGTTTAACTCAAAACCAACAAATCAAAAATTGAGTACTTTTTTGATCATTGAATTTCAACAATCAACATACCTGATTTTGTGTTCTGGAATTAAAGAAATCGAGCATGAGGTGTTAATTTTAGAAACCTGAAATGAAGAAGAGAATAGAGAGAAAAGAAAATATAAGAATAAAATTTGTGAACCATGAAAACAAACCCTACACCTGACTTGATTTGTAATGCTCTTAATTTATTAAAACCCGACCTACCAGATATATTCCATATTCATTACCCATTTCCATAAATCAAACGCAGCCACAAGTAGCAGCCAACTTGGTAGCCTACTAGTTAATGCTGGTTTCTCGAAAAGATATTTAACGGGGGTCTAGTCTTGAAACCAACATCACTGAATGAGCAACCAAATAATGCCGCAACTTTCTAGTGGCCCACACCAATGCGAGACAAGTTTTCTTTAATGGTGTGTACTGGGCCTCGTGGTCCAACATCTTTTTGTAGAGGTAGTAGATAGCCTTTTCTTCTTTTGTTTCCAACTCTTGTGCCATCATATATCCTATGGTTGAATCCGTCACTGATAAATATAGAATCAAGGGCCTCCTAGGTTTCGGTAGTGATAATACTGGTGGAGTTTGTAGGCAATGCTTGATTTGCTCAAGGGTGGATTGGCATCTTTTATCCCAATGGAACCTGGTTCCTTTCTTCAGAAGCTTAAACAGCGGTTCACATGTTAATGTTAACTTTGCAATGAATCGACTTATGAACTGCATCTTGCCTAGAAAGCTTCGCACCTACTTACCAGTCCTTGGAAGGATCCACTTCTATACCCCTTTGTGTGATTAAGAACCCCAACATCTTCCTTGTTGTTACCCCGAATGTGCACTTCTGTAGATTTAACCTTAGTCTGTACCTAGAGCGGCGCTGTGGCCCTCTCTTTCCTTAGACTTGACAATCATATCATCCACATAAACCTCTACCTCTTTATGAATCATGTCATGTAATAGTGTGGTAGTGGCTCTCTAGTAGGTAGCTCCAGCATTTTTTAGTCCAAATGGCATGACCCTATAGCAGTATATTCCCTACGGAGAGGCAGGTTCTTGAATTATATGTATACTGCTATAGGGTCATGCCATTTGGACTGAAAAATGCCGGAGCTACTTACTAGAGAGCCGCTACCACACTGTTACATGACACGATTTATAAAGAGGTAGAGGTTTATGTGGATAAGCACATATCTTGAATTATATGTTTGAGCATGTTAGAATAGCATATTATTAGTTGGGTTATTTATCCATTGTAATTATTCTATGCCTTAGGGCTTCCTTATAATTATTAATCTTCATTAATATAAAAGGGGGATGATATCACAATCATTTCCTAATCTTGGTATTCTCTCCTATGGATGGGATATTTATCTCATAGAGGAAGTATGTGCTTGACCTGTTGAAGGAAACTGGGATGCTTGGCTCCAAAGCCTGTGACACTCCACTAAAATCCAATCAGAAACTGGGGGATGATGAAGGAGGAGCAGTTATCAGTGATTAGTGGATAAGCTTATCTACCTATCTCACTCTCGTCCTGATATTGCTGTTGCTGTCAGTGGGGTTAGCCAGCTTATGCCTGCTCCTCGTCAGATTCACTTCGAGGCTGTCACAAGAATTTTGATGTACTTGAAGTCTGCTCCTAATAGGGGTATTTATTTTTCAAAGCATGATCATCTTCGTGTGGAAGCCTATAGAGATGCTGACTGGGCTGGATCAGTCACTGACTAGTTACTTGGAGGAGTAAGAAACAGAATGTGGTTGACAGGTCAAGTGCAGAAGTTGAGTTTCGAGCTATGACACAAGGGGTGTGTGAGCTCTTATGGATCAAGTTATTGTTGAGTGATCTAGGTATTGATCAGACAGACTCCATGTGGTTATACTGTGATAATAAGGCCACCATCAACATCGCTCACAATCTGGTTCAACATGACATGAGAAAGCATGTTGAGATTGATCAGCACTTCATTAAGGAGAAACTCACTGGTAGCACAATATGTACTCTATTTGTGCAGTCTGGTGAACAACACGCTAATATCCTCAGCAAGGGAGTTGGAAGTAAGCCATTGCAAGACATCCTAGGCAAGCTGGGTATGAGAGATATCTTCGCACCAGCTTCAGGGGGAGTGTTAGAATAGCATGTTATTAGTTGGGTTATTTATCCATTGTAATTATTCTATGCCTTAGGGCTTCCTTGTAATTATTAATCTTTATTAATATAAAAGGGGGATGATATCACAATCATTCCCTAATCTTTGTATTCTCTAAAATTATCAGAGCACATATCTTGAATTATTGTTTGAGCACATATCTTGAATTATATGTGGTAGCGGCTATTAGGTTAAGATCAACCATCTCACAGCTTGGCTTCACTTGACTCCAAGTACGCCCCATCACAGAGGCACTCCCAAAGCGTCTTCACAAAAGGTGGACTCCCGAGATTGCTCTAGACTTGACGCTCCATTTGTTCACCTATATATATATAGAGGAAGGGGTTGAGCTAAGCCCAATGAGTAATATCAGTATAAAGAGGTTAGATGAATGATGTCTAGCATAATACAAATCATATCTTATGAGTTTCAAAACAAATCATAATTAAGTACTTGTCTTAACAAATTCTATAAATCATAACTCATATGCGGTACATCCAATAGCGCAAAGCAAAGGGCCATAAGGCATATATTAAAGGGACCACATGGGTCTAAGCAAAGGGACCATATAAGTCAAGCAAAGAGATCACTTGGGTCAACATCAGAGATCTCTATACTCATTTAACAAAGGGCCTTGGTATTGTTTCCCCCAAGCAAGGGCCTTATCAAGCAAAGGGCCATGGTATTGTTTTCTCCAAGTAAGGGCTTCGCTAAGGATGCCACAATTACTTTTTAAATGAGACAATCATTCATTCTTATCAAAATAGAATTTCAAACTAAGATTCTTGTAATAATTCAAAACATACATTTGAACATATCTATACAAAGATACTACTCATAGTGGACTAGCACAGGTGTTGGACCTCGGATAACCACCTATACAAAACACATAACAGAGATACACATTGAAGTGCACGTTCATATAAATAGCGTATCTTAATTCAATTCTCTTACGTGTGTTTCTAGGTTATTCTGTGGCTAAGGATGTCTAATTAATGCTTAAGATGCAAATATGCACATGCGACTATTTGTCAAAAATTGATGAAAATAGGGTCTTCGCTCGAGCGCACCTTTGGTCCCTCAAGCGGTGTGGCTTGACTGCAAAAGTACTGGATGGTGTCAAAAGAGGCTCAAGCCATCACTTGGTCGCGCAAGCCAAGTGCAAATGTTGCAAAAATACTGGGAGCATGCGAAGTGCGCTCAAGCCACGGATTCATCGCTTGAGCGCACTGGGCAAATTCTGGGTGTTCTAGATTGCTCTTTGGAGTTCAAAAACATGTCTTGTATGTTCAAAGTTTGCATGACTTGACCCAAAAAAAAAAATGTAGAAACTCCTTATAATGCATGAATTCATGAAAACTATGAAACCATATTCCAAATCTCTTTCAATTTTCCAAAATAAGACTTAAAACTCAATGTTCTTGCCATGCATGTAATGTTTTGCACTTATTTCGTTTCAAACCATGATTAAATGAAATGTGAAGTATGAAATAATGGAAAATCTTGGAAGTTCACATGTATAAGCTTCATACATGTATGAATTTGTAGAAGATTAAGCTCAAAGATGGAGAATTATGCATGCATGTCCAATTTCAACCCAATCCTACAAGAATTCAAGTGATTCTAGCATTCTTTCCTCAATTACATGCAAATGATCCTACAAGCTTCATAAATTACATGCATTATTTTCAAGAATTATGGGTGATAATCTTACCTAGAGCTTGAATTGAAGTTGTACTAGCTAAATCTCTTTAATTCTCTACAATCTCTCTAGAAGTTGAAGCTCTCTCTCTCTCTAATTTCTCGACCACAATTTTGCTGAAGAAGGAAATGAATTCAACATGTTTAAGACACACATATATATGGAAGGATTAGATTAGGCTAATTAATCTAGTTTAGGCTTAGTTAATCCAAATCAATTCTAATTGATTTATTCTAATTATTTTGATCCGAATCAAATTTGCCATAAGGTTCTAAATATTCAAATTTGCCCATTGAACTAGTCAATTTTGGTTTTTGAATCCGTTTAGGCTTCCAATTTCGAATTGTAAGTCGGTATTCTAACAGATAGTCCATAAGCAAACAGATAGGCACAAAATAAACATATAATCATGTAATTATGCTCGCTAAATAATATATAAAAATAATACATACGCCAAGGTCGTCACAAAAATATCTCTTGCAATGGGTTTCGTCAGCAACCATGTCGCTAGTAGAGACATGCCTTAGGACCACCAAACCCTCCGCAATGATGTCTTGAATAAAGTGATAACGGGTATCAATGTGCTTAGTTCTACCATCGTATTTGGGATCTCTTCCATAAGCTATTGCAATTATGCTATCACAATAGACTACAGTAACCTCATCCAAATGCCTTGTTATCTCAAGCTCTGCAAGAATCCTCTTAACCATACTGCTTCTTAGCTCCTCGAAGTATAAAAGTGTAACCATAAATTGATTTATGCTTATCTCTATCAGCAGACCCATCTACATTACTAAATCTAACCAATCTGAAAGAACCACCTTGGAAGCATAAAGCGAAGTTTGCAGTCCCTCACAAATATCAAAATATCCTATTAATTACAGCCCAATTCGTAGCTCTAGGATTACTTTGATATCAGCTAACATACCAACTGCGAAACATATGTTGGGTCGAGTACACATCATAGCATACATCAAACTACCAGCAACACTTGCACAGGGAACATTAGCTATCTACCTCTTTTCTTCCTTTGTTTTAGGATTTTATATGGTACTAAGAATTTGACCTTACTCAACTGGAGTGTCTATAGGTCTCAAATAGTGCATACGAAACTACACTAAAATCTTCCTTATTTAAGTCTCATGAGACAAAGTAAGAAGTCTCTTAGTACGATCTCTTGAGATCTTAACTCCTAGTACATAATCTACCTAACTCATGTTCTTCATCTCAAATGTAGAAGACAACCTCTTATGAGTGGCAACTATCAACTCTAAATCAGATGCAACAATCAACTCTAAATCATTTTCAGCTAACAAAATATCATAAAACATACATGTAAAGTTGATCAACACTCCCTCCTTCAATACAGTTACTAAATGTCTACATTAATTGTTTCTCCTACTTTTCGCTTGTTGTTTACATTGTTCTTTGGAACATATATACAACAAAAAAATAATAGTTCTAGGCACAAGATTCTATCTCAAATTCATTGTTTTTATTTCATTTGATAAAACGATAGAGAGATTTGTGGACAAAACTTCTATATACACTCTTCTTAAATTTTTCTCAAATTATTGATCTACATTATCTACTTGTTACGTAAATTAGGAAGACATTCATCTTTCAATGTCATGATGTATAAGGATTTTTTTTAATAATTTTTTTTTGTCCCCCCGCCTTCCCAAATCAACCAAGAAAACAATTTGTTAATGAAAATCAATGTACAAAGAATATTGAGACAAACTCAATAAAAGAAAGATTTGTAGTGCACAAAGTATCAAAGCAGCTAATCAATCCTAATTAGATTAGCAAGCCCTATCATCAGCTAGCATTACAACGAAGGTTGGTGACAAACCAACCAAAACAAAAACAAAAACAAAAACAAAAAACATAACAATCTAAACAACTACAAAACAATCTCAACAAGTGCGATCAACTATGAAGAATCACATCAAATCATCATTCTTATTAATAGCAGCAAGATCATCAACAACATTCAAATAGCAGCAACCAAAGACCTTGTTGAAACAGTCATGAACCTAAACATCAGCAAACACTCCTTGAGGTTAGGTTTCATCTTTTCCAAAGAGTAACCCAAAAAATTATTAAATGAAAAAGCTCCTCCCAATTTGGTCACACATTAGAAAAGATAAACTTGTTTCTAAGCACCCACATTGATTGTAATACTACGAAAGGAATCACCTGCCAAACTATCTTCTTTGCTTTTTTGAACATCCAAATTTGCCACCATTGAAACAGAAAGGCTTATAGAGCTTGGGACAATCATGTTTATCCTCCATCATTTGATAATTGAAGACCACAACCTCTATACTTGTTCACACCATAGTAGAATATGTTTTACTGTTTGATGTCCCGATTTCTCAAGAATCCCAATCCATTTGAGAAAATAGTTTTCATGGATTAATAAGTAAATATCTACATATAACCTTGTGAAATAACAATATACAATTGAACAAGGAAATGGAGAACAAGATAAACAATAGAAAACCCTTTCTTAATATATTCATTCAATACCATGGGTTACAAATGTCACATGCATCCTATATTCAAGTTCACTACATGACATGAATATTGAGCATATGAAACATTAAATTCAAGTATAAATGTTTAAGTTCAAAAGAGAATGCCCGAAGGGCTTACGTATACTAAGGAACTTGCCTTTGTATAACAAAAAGGCATTCATCCCAATACATAGGCTTTACAAAATAAACTAGCTTCTCACACCCAAAATTCTTAAGCCATCATCTCGGCAAAGACAATCTATCAATACCTAAAAATTGTTCTTCACGAAGAGATGAGCACTAGGCCTAGTAAAGAAAATCTTAACTTAATAAATAAGCATTTGAATATGCATATGATCATGAATGTAAATCCACATGCCATTTCATGATAAAACAGTTCTAAAAACAAATAATTTTCCAATTACTCAACTTTCATAATTCATAAGAATGTTTATTCAATTTGAAAACAAGGTGAATCCCTAGCTACCAGTAGTCTATCAAAGAACTACCAAAATCATCACCACTTTACCGGTTGCTAGCTGAAAGGAAATTGGTACCTACTCCATGCGGGTTTCTAGTCTTTCATTAAGGACTTCAAGCTAACTTAATTCAACATTTCAAATCATTTTATACACTACTTAGATTCACCCACTATTATTCAACAATTTTCAATAATCATGAACATTGCATAAACACGACCAAAATCATAATTTTTCCAATGCATAATGCTTGATGATAAAATGAGATGCTCAATGCATATTTTCCAAATGGTTTCAATTCTCCTAAGCCATCAATCAATTTCTACAACAACAACAATGCAATCCTCTTCTAATTGCCACAAACAATTATCTTTAATTGTATCTCAATACATCATAATCTCTTTATTGGTACTCTCGATTCATAAAGAATAGCATCAATTCAACATTTCACCAATTTCTTAATTTCTAGGGTTTTGAAAAATTTCTTGCTTTTGTCCATTTGAAGTAAATTTGACAAATTCATGCACAACTCTTATTTATTGAAAGGAAATTTTTGAAAGGATCAGATTATATATTGTGGAAGGTAGAATTCTTCTCCATAGGGAAAGCGAGATGATGTGTCCCTTCCTTTACTCTGCCAAGAGAAACTAAAAAAGTCAGTGATCACCCTCGACAAAGAGTGTTCAGGAGGACCCTCCGACGGTCAAGTCAGAATACTATTTGGCCATAGGAATTCAATATTTAAATAAGGGTTCTTGGATTACCTTTGCTTTGTCTTTCTTGCTTCGCCTGCTTTGCCTTTAATAGTATTCTTGACTTAAATCCTATCCGTTGGATAAATGTTTGATCCGAGGGTTCTGCTCGCTTCTGGATTTGGTCAGGCAAGTGGCCATGTTGCTTTTATTTTTAATCATTGGATCATCTTTCCTTGGACGGCTTAGATTGCATTAGATGTTAGTAGGCAACTTTCCAAGTGCTATGTTCATTGAATCAGGCTTGATTAGACGATTGTGTCATTTAATTGGCCTAACCTATGTCTCCATATTTGTTGTTTGATGTCTCCACCATTAGATGAAGATGAATTTGACGATCCTCTGGTATTCTGCAAATCTCCTTCTAGAAAGAGATCTTGTTCCTCGTGCTCAATCACGTGCCATTGTTCTGCCAGTTGGTCTTTAATGGTCCCTTTAGTAATCTGTCTGGGCTTTTCCTTTGGGCCATTTTGCCTAATTGCTTTTGGACTTGGGCCAGCATTTTATCCTTCCATAATTGATCCCCATCGGTGATCGTCCTCAGGTGGTTGCCGAAATGATAAGCCGATTAGATGCAGAGCTGAACCTTTCCCTTCGTTGGTGATACGAGTCCTTTTTGGCTTGTTACATTAATAACGACATCCGTCATATCGTCTTTCTATGCACCGTTTCACTTCAGACATATTAGATGAGGAGATGTATTTTTCCCTTCGTCACTTTGCTTGCCATCCTTTCAGAAGCTCAAACATGCCCCTTTTCTCTCTCTACCATTTCAAGTCTTAGTTTGTTCTTTCGGTAAGTTCATCCCCTTTCTTTTTGATTTCTTGCAATTTCATACTTTTAATGCTCCTTTCTATTTTTTATTCATCATGAATCGTCTCATACAACTTTTTGATTCTGAAGAAAGTATTCAAGAGTTTAGAACTATATATAGCATCCCTGATGACATTGTCATCCATTTCCCTACTGATGAAGACGACATCGTCGAAGCGTTAGAGGAGCAGATCCCTCTGCCTCCAATCGACATTGTCGAGGGAGGAGTTCAATTCTCTTTGCACCCTCTTCTCAAAGAGGTACTTCATTTTGACGGAGTACATGCTTCTTAACCTGTCCCCAACTTTTTTAGGATAGTTATGGAAGTAATTGCTATGAACAATATTTTAGGAGTAAACTTAGGGATTTTAGAGTTTAGGTATTGCTACAACTTCGTCCCTACTGCTAGAGAGAGGGCGGAGTTTTACTTCAAGCCTAGATTGGCGAAGCACCATTTAGGTCAAATGCTTTCTGATTCTGGTAAAGGCATCAATGACATGGTTATAATAGTGGAGGGTAACTGTGAATTCCCTCCTAGTGTCGACAGAGTCAGACCTATCCCTAAGGTCATCGGTCAACCAAGTTAATATTTTCATTTTTGTTTGCTCACAAACCTGCCTTTCATGAGATTAGTGCTGATGTTCTTGTTTCTCTTTTTCAGCCTTAGAAGTCCTTTCTCACCCAAGTGAGTGGGAAGATTGGGAAGATCAAGTCAACATCCCCCTTCTTTAGCAAGTTTGGGTGTACAATGGTCCTCCCAAATAGCATGGACAAGGTCGAGCTGCTCACGTGTTGCTTTCCTACATCCTTTACTATAGTACCATAGTAACGACCAATGACATTCCTTTTAGTGACGATGGTGGCTTCGATTTCTATGTTCTCCCTCATCTTCGGAAGAATATTGAAGAGTTAGAGGCTGAAGAAGAATAGCCTCAAGAGGAATCATCCAGTTCTGAGACTACTCTTTCTGATATCATGCCGCCAAAGGGAGGCTGAGTCAGCCTCTACCTCCCAGGCCATCTCTGGCTCCACTACTTTTGATCAGCCTCAACAATCGCCAATCATGGTAGTCAATGATGCTCTTCCTTTCCCAGCCACTACTACTGCTGGGAGCACTATGCCCCAACCCACAGGGTAGAAGTCTGGCAAGCGCCCAGTAGATCAATCTTCAAAAGTACGAAAGAAGAGTCGCGAAAGAAGAGCCGATATGACTGTTCTCTCGCTCTTGTTGTTGCATCTTCTTTTGCTCCTAAGGTGACAACTGCCATTTCCCCGATCATCCTCATACCTGCACTAAAAGATTAGTAGCTCACGAATGCTTATACGACCATGGGCAGTGCCGAGGTGGCTTTTGCCATTATTCACAGCTTCATTCTTCCTATGGATATTGCTCGATTGTCTGAGCAGTCAGATACAACTATCTTTTCTCAGGCATTGCACTTTTCCTTGGTAGTAAGTGTTCACTATTTTGATTTATTTATTTACCGGAGGTACTAATCCTTTGCTAACTTCACATTTTTCTCTTGTAGGGCCTTTTTTTGCTTATGAGACCATGTCTTGCCATGAGAAGCTGATCAAGACTGTTAACACACTTAAGTCTTCCAAGGACAAGTAGATGGGAAGGTGAAGGAGTTGCAGCTCAAGCTGGCTACTTTGGAGGGAAAAGTGGTGGAATCAAAGAAGAAGCTTTAGACGATGGACGCCATGTTGAAGTCTTCAGCTGAAAAAATTACAGTCTTGAAAGTGGAAAAGTAGCAGCTCTCTGCTGCCTTAGATACATCCAAGACAGGCCTTGATTCTCTTGTCAAGGATGCGAAGAAGGAGAGATGCAGCGAGGCCACAACCAATTATAAGGAGTAGTTCATCAAATTAGAGAATATTCTCTTTGAGGATGGATGGATGGTTGCTCTTCATGCTACCAAGGTTCCAGAAAGGTACGAAATAATGAAGAGCATTCCTTATCCCCAACCTAAGGCCTTGGAGAAGCCTAGTGAAGAAGTTGCTGATGGAGCTGGCAAAGAGAACCCTCCTGCTACCTATTGAGAGACCTTTTTTTTTTTTCTTTATTTTTAGGATGTAATTTTAAGGTCTTATTTAATTTTTCCTTTTTCTTTGTATAAACGTTGTTTTATGGATATATTAAATATACGTTTCTTTATCATTTTTTATTCTGCCTTTTATTTATTCACATAATGTATATTTTTTATTTGTGTGTATGGGGGAACAATTAGTGTTAGATTATTCCTTGCTCTAAGCAAGAGATCGACAGCATTCTTGCTGACGTACCATCCCTGATATGGTTTTTCATAGAAAACCTTCATAGGTTTCATTCCTTGCTCTAAGTAAGAGATCGGCAGCATCCCTACTGACGTACTACCCCATGGATAGATTTAGGAAACCCTCGTAGATTTGTTCCTTGCTCTAAGCAAGATCGGCAATCGTAGACAACCCATTTCGACTGACCCTAAGACTTCAAGTGCTTTCAAGCCTCCCAATGATGAAATGGTACTTACTTCATCCTTGGAATGTTTAAAGTTGTTTAGAGTTATTGTACAAACCCGTTTTGGCCAAAAATCAACTTTTTACAAAAATGACCATTTTATCCTTGGACCCGTTTTCAGCCAAAAACCAACTTCTTAACCCTGGAAAGCACAATTGTGCTTTGATTGATCGTATTTTCTAAAATCAATGAGCCGTTTTAACAAAAATGCAATTTGGGCTTACTTATGCCACAAGCAAGCCAAGAGCATAGGATCACATACTTGTGCACGGAGGCATTGCACGTGTACCATGGCAAAATGCATGTGAGCACGTTAGATGTAAGTGTACACATGGTTTGTATGTGTGCACACTCATTGCATGTGTGCACTTGGTTTGTACGTGCGAACATTGAAGCATCACAAAGTTATTTTTGGTAACTCAATTTTGGTGTATTTTTTGTGGAAACGGCAGAGGAGGAAGAGATGAAATCCTAGAAGGGTTCCAGAGGCTTCCCCCAGCTCTATAAATAGAGCCCCTTTCCCTCTCTTTGAAGGGGTTAAGAAATTTGAAGCTTTTCAAAGGTTTTTAAGAGTAAAACACCTCTTCCTCTCTCCTTTTGACCTTAGCTCCAAAAATAACACACCCCAAGCAACTCTGAACTTCTAAAAACATTGTAAGGCTTGAAGAACACAAACTATAATCACAACCTAAGCTTGAGGGAGGTTTAAAAGTAAGAAAACAAGGTTTTCTTGCCTTTTCTTGCATTTCTTCAAAACAGCAGGTAATCTCTCATCTTTTCTTTAATTTTAGTGTCTTTTAGTCTTTTATTTTAGTATTCAAAGCACGTTAGGGTGTTAGCTCATCCTCCTATCATATAGTTCTTTGGTTTCTTATACTTTCTCGCTTCTTCATGCATGCTCTATTCATTTTTATTAAAAACAACATGCTTTTAGGTTTGTTTTAATCATATAATTAGCATGTATGGCCTAATTTAAGCATCATGTAGGTTAGTTTTTCATTATTCGATGTGTTACTTGTCTTTCAGGCATTAAATCATATTAGAACCCTTAAACCAGGCCTAGGTGCATATTTGGTATGATTAGTTGCATGTCTAGGTCATATTTACTTTGTGCGTGCATGTAAGACACGAAAGTAAGCATCCGTGTAAGTGTCTTTGTCCTTTTCGACATTTGTGTGTCATTTGCATTGTTCTTTAAATAATGCAAGTTTCTATGATTTTTTTTGAATATTGTGTATTTTAGTTTATGTTTAAAGTCATGGATTGTCAAAAATTCAGTTTTAACGGAAAATCATTTTTTATTAATATATATATATATATATGAATTTATTCATTCAACCTAAAATATATGATATTCATTTTTACTTTAACCACATAGTTTCAAGTTAGTTAAGGGATTTAGATCTAAAATGAATTTTTGTGAACAATTAACCACCAAAATCATGAAATAGAAAGTGAGTAGAGGCCAATTTTCGGATTGGATAAAAGGGGTGCTTCCATGTAAATGGCCTTCTCCTTTTGTACTTAAGCTCTAGAACCTGAAATGTTCGTGGTTATGACGAACTAGGCATTATCTTAGTTTTTATCGTTAAAAGTTTCTTAATTCTCCTTTAAAAATTAAGTGGCAACTCTGTGTTAATAAAGGAAGTCGGTGTGGGATGCATGCCTTAGACTCAAAAAAGGCACGACACCCATAGTTGGTGACTTTGTCAGGGAATTAAGTTAGCTTGACTTGAAAATTTATATTTTATGAGATTAGTGGTTAATTGTTAGTTGCATTGTATCATTTTAGAACTTAGGAAATTTGCCTTATTGCATAATATCCTAGACTCTATTCGCAGGCTATGTTATGTCAATAAGGCAAGCGTCAGATTATGCTATTAGTATTGTTTGATCATTTCCTTATGGAATCAGAGATCTATTGATAGTAATAACTGATGTACCCTTAAAACAATGAAAATAATTATTTGGTTTTTCCATGAATCAGGTGGAGGCCATGTATATAAAATAGATTCATGATACAATATAGAAAACGATACTAAATCAGTGATTGATACAATCACAAATTATATACATAATACTAAAAATAAAAAGATTCTATGTACTCTAATTTCTATATTCAACGCTCCCCCTCAAGCTGGTGTGAAAATATTCAACAATCGCAGCTTGCCAATGGATGACTAGAAGAAGCCGAAAAAAACTCAATGGCTACTCCAAATAAATGCTACCAAACAAATCTGGTAGAAAGGGCCAAAAAAAGTGCTTAATACATCAACAATACACCCTAGAAAGGGGGAAAAAAAAAGAAAAATGGACTGATCTGCCCCAGAAGAAATAATCGGATTTAATGTCGGGACTGTTTAAAGGGGTTATGCCAGACCGTAGTAGGAACTGACCGGAATCAATGTCGGGATAGTTTGCAGGGTCTTGCCGGACCATTGTAGGAGCTAATTGGAATCAATATCGAGACAATTTAAGAGGTCATATCGGACCTTTGTAGAGACTAATTGGATGTTGAACCAGCAAGTGTGGCACACACATAACTTATGACGTGGTACTAAACAATGATGCCAACAGATGACTGAGTGCACCAATGGGTGGCTTATTAGAAAGTGCGCCATGAGGGACAGCTTAGGTGGTTCGCCAAGGGGGCGACTTGGGTTGTACTCTAGAAGGGATGACTTGGGTTCTGCGCCAGATAGGGCGACTAAAGTGGTTCACATGGTATATTACTATGCTCACCATAATATAGGTATAATATTGTCACGCCCCAAGTTTTATTACTCGAAAAGATAACCAAAACCTTCCGTACAAGTCCATTTTATTAACTACAATTATAATTACAACTACTCATTACATGCAGTAACAATAATATTATTCCTTCTTGAATAAATACAACAATAATACAAGTTAAGGTTCCCATTAAATTACACAAGAATCCCGCATTACAACAAACATCTCTCATTTACGCTATGACAAATAAGATAGAATAAACTCTTCAATTCTCAATCTGGCCCTCCAAACTTTGTTCTTGAAAAATAGTTAAAATAATTGTGATGAACACGAAGTCCAGTAGGAATCTTCCCTGATTCTAAACAATAAGATCCCTAGATACATATGATCATGGAATGCTAAAGAGTAATATAAACATAAATTCGTTGTGTTCTTTTCATACACAAATTGAAATACATATAGGTAATACCATTCTCATAAAGTAATTCATGAAAACTTTTCAAAGAAAAAACCCCTTTCATTTGTTTCTGTATCAGTCAAATATATTTTTCAAAAAAAATGTCTTCTCAAGAATCCCTTGTTAACTTTACCTAAAAGTATAAACATATCCACGAGTTATTTTCCTACATATCACAACACATCACAACCCATTATAATCCACATAAAAAAAAAAGCCATGCAATTCCATATATTCGACTTTACCCAATCAAGATTATTCACTTTCCATTATCTCAAACACAAGTACAAATCTTGTTATAATCATTCCATACAATCCAAATTGGACACCGGCTCTATTACCAAGTCTTAACATCATACCAAACGCTTTACCGGTCACAAGCCGGAAGGAATGCGGAACCTCACGCTTTACCGGTCACAAGCCGGAAGGAACGCGGAACCTATATACATTTCATCAACCCACGCGTTTTACCGGGCGCTACTCCAGAAGGAAGGCGGAACCTTTATTAAGCGCCGCGCTTTGCCGGCTCAAATACGGCGAGAAACGGACCCCAAGGCAACATTGCAATCCATCAATTTCTTAAGTCATTGCTCGTTATGAATTATGAGCAAAGCCAACACATTCATTCATCATTTCCATTACTTATTAGCTCAAGAGCACGTACTCATTATTTTCCACCATTCTCTCGTATTCATCAAGTCATTCGTTGTTATAATCCCAACAAAACCAACAATAACATTCATTATTTTTGTCACAAAATTCATCCACTAAGAGCATTTGGCGCATTTTTAGAAGCATTCTCAATTCTTATATTTCAAAGGTCTTTTAACTTTTCCACAAAAAATTATCAAATCTTCATACTGAATTTCATAACGCAATAATCATCATAAGTTATCCCCAATTAGTTGATTTAAACACTCATATTAATTTCTTCAAAATAGCATTTCTATACTATAGTTATTATCCAACCATTATTCATCATTATCTATTCCCATCTCTACAAAACATAAACTTAATTTCATAAATCAAATGTCAATTGAGGCTTTCTTCATTCCCAATATAGATTTCATAACCAGGGTTAAACATAAATTAGGGCTTTTTACTATTTGACACAAAACCACATTCTCATAACCCAAACATTTTATATTTCACTTAAATCATCAATTCAACTTCCATAAATTAAAAACCCTAGCTTCCGTCACAAGTCTTTTTATAAAAATCTCCTCAAAATGAGGACTTTGTGCAATAGAAATTATCACACATCTATCCACAAAATATTATTGAAGAGAAGCAAGGAAAATCCCTACCTTAAGCATGGAGAGAGAGAAACCCGAAGTTTCATCTTCATCGAAGACACGATCCTCTTGGATGGATTGAAAGCCCTTGGCGTGCTCTACAACCTTCCTCAAGGGACCTAGGTGAGAAGATGCTTCTAGATGAGTAGATCTAGCAATCTAAGTGGGAAAAAGTTGGGTTTAGAGAGAGATGAGAGAGGCTCACGGTTTGAGAGAGGAACGAGGAGAAAAGTGAAATGAAACCATGCTTGGAGCCTATTTATAGTATTAGAGAAGTAGCCCTAAGATCAGTAAAATAATTGGCCCAAAACCCCCCAAAGGTAGGGCCCATATGAACCCCAAAATCTAGAAAAAAAAAACACACAGGGGTCGACCATTCGGGCTGGGGGGTCGACTCTTTAGGTAGCAAAGACAATTTGGCACAAACAAGGGGGGGTCAACCCTTAGACAAGAGGGGGTCGACCCTATTTCCAGCAACCAACACAAAAATTCTAAAACATAAGAGGATCAACCCTTCCCAGACTGGTGTCGATCCTATAGAAAACCAGCAGAGGCACTAAGAATTCAAACAGGTATAACTCTCTTGTTCGGACTCCGTTTTAGGTCGTTCTTGTGTCCAAATCGAAGCCCCAAAAACAAGCTTTCCAATGGTTCTAGCGTCACATCCAAATTCAAAGTATGGAAAAAGAAAAGGGCAAAAGAGTAAAGGCTGGTCAAAAATAAAAACTCAAATTTGGGGCTTTTGATCTAATCTTGCCTAAACACTTTGTTAAGGCTTGAATCAAGGTTCCAAACATCACCTAAGAATCCTCAATTATTAGATTTAAAGTTCATTTGGCAACCCATCAATACCAATCTGATATGAATTAGAATCTGAGTCATTACAATCTCCCCACCTTAGGAAATTTCGTCCCCGAAATTGGACAATTCAAGAATCAGAGTTTCGAACAACCAAAAATGGAACGGATATAGGAATTTACACTTACTCCAGCTAATCATGAACAATCTCTACCCAATCACAAGTCTCTAGATGAGTCTCGAAATGCAATGAATTTCACGAGTTGAACAAGAACAACTCCTAATTTGGTTTACATTCACCACACCAAAATCTAACTCAAAAATTAAAGAAAACTTCCATATTTTGGTCCCACACTGATATTCTAATAACACCCAAATAATACGAACGACAATTCCCAAGTGGTAAACCCCCTTTTTATTCACGTGATTATATTTAACAAGCCACACGAATTCATCAATTTTATGAAACAAGAAGTCAAGTAAAGGCCTCCCTAACGTGCCCTACAGTCGTATCTCAAACAAACTTAACCTCAAGGAATTAATTCTCAGTTGTCTAACCATGTAGAACCTTAGGAGGCAGAGCTTTCACCTTACATTCACACCCCAAGAAACAACTATCGGTCTCTTGGAAACAAATTTCCAAACAATTGCCTTACATTACAACCCAAGTCCTCAATCCCTCTTCATAAGGAGAAAAGATTTTAATAAATGTTTTATCCGCCAATCATGGCCTTCAACAAAGCACAACTCTATGAAACCAAGCACCTCAAACCTCGTGCTTGCAACACAACTAGTATTGTGTCTTCTCATTACTCACTTGTGATTTTAAAATATTTAAGAACCAAAAAGGAAAGAACATCCGAAAATACAGTTTCTAACCTTTGAATTTTAATAGAGATCATTCATGGTAGAAGACTTTATATGAAAATGTTTCAAATACATACAAATGATTTGTAAAAGTACTGGGTTTTAAGAAATGATATATTTATTTATTTTAAGGTTTTTAGGAATGCTACACACCATAAGACTCCATATGCATTGTTCATAATTGTTTCACATTTACTAACTGGTTTATCCATCATAATATATTCCCAATTTTGGTAAAAACAAGATCATGTTCAATGGGAGAACTCTGTTCCCAATTCTATTCTCAAGCATATTTCGACCGGTGACTCTTAACCATCACCCAACCAATAATCCTATCACTATAGTGATGCCACAATCTCTCTATAGCTATTCAAGCAATAACCACACATAACAACACCAATAAACTAAACATTATGAGTTTGGGGAAATCACATCCCATTTACAACCTCTACCAATATCCACCAATTACACTTTATTTATTTTACATTTGCATCACAATTTTCACCATGAACCCCATTTTGGGGAATCACACACAATCAACTGAAAACAATTACCAAGCAATTTTGACGACTTGCCACTCCCTTGTGTGACACACACACACATTCACTAACACCACAATTACTAACACCACGTGAAGAAAAATCCTCAGACTATTGTAGACACCCCATTTTTGACCGACCTTAAGACTCAGACGTCACCGATTGAGCGCATGGTGATGTTGCATATCGTGCTCGTTCAGAAGTTTCAGAGTCTCGGCTGCGGGCCTTGCCTCCGGACTTCCGGACTCTTTCATGCTTTGCCTCGGTTTGCGAACCAGGCTCTGTTTTCTCTATTTTCTTTTCCCGAAGGGGGGAAGAGGTTGCATAGATCATCTCTCAGTGGCCGTAGGCTACGTTTCATGGTCGTAGGCCATTTTGCCCATTTGGAGTCCGGTTTTCAGTTTCTTCGGAGCCGTTGGCCGTGTGCCTCGGCTCGGGACTGCTTAACCACCTCCGTTTGCTCCAGTTTTTGGCATACATCTTATTTGCTCCCTTTTGAGGGACACTGTGGCTCGAAAAACCAACTTCGTGGTTGAACACCACTTCCGGTGCCTAACAGTCAGTTTTTGGGGTCTCGGGTTGCGCGTTTCGGCCCCCGAACCTTCATTTTACATCGGTTTGGGTTCATTTTTGGCAGGAACCTCTGTTTCATTGTTAGAAAGGTCGTAGAAGGGTGGGAGGCCAGTAATTATTTTGACAACCAGTTTTATTCCTCCATCGCCCTCTGTCGCCTGTTTTTCCCACTTGAAAGCCAATGTTGACCACCCTAAGGCCACTTTTTCTTGCCCCAAACCACATATTTGTGTTGTACACACCTGGGAGGCCACCAATATCACATGGCCGGCCAGTAATTGTGTTTGCCCCTTTTGAACCCCTCCAAAAAGTGGGCTTTTCTCTCTCCTGGTTTACTTTCTCCAGTTTTTATCCACATGGTTGTGTTGTGCACACATGGAAGGCCCTCTTTTTGGCATGGCCGGCCATCAATCATGATTGACCCTTTTGACCCTTGGCCGGCCGGCCATGGGGAAGGCCGGCCGGCCACCTAAACCCTAGAAAAGCAGCCGGCCATGATCCTCTCTCCAGGTACTTTACAGAAATGTATTCTGTTTCCCCCTAGATTTTGTATCCGGGGGGCTGCCCTTTTGGGGGGAAACTTGAATTCCTTTCCCCCCCTTTTTCCCCCCTTTTTCTCCCCTCTTTTGCCTATATAACAGCAGCTCCAGCTCCCATCTGAGGGTTACAAAAATTTTCCTTAGGCTCTTGCATTGTATCTCTCTCCCTCTACACTCCAACCCTCAAAATTCCTCAAACCCAACACCATTTCTACACCACTACCTAGCACCACACCACCACCATCCATTCCAGAAGCTTCAAGGCCATTTCCAGAGGTCAAGGGCTCCCAAACTTGGTCCAAGAGTTATTGAAGACATAGGCTACAAGGGTAAGTCTCATTCTCCCTCTTTCTTGCCTATATTTGCTCAATATATTAGCCATACTTGCTTGCATATTTGGGCTCCGACCCTAACTGAAAATAGAATTATTTTGAGCTCCTTTTCATGTTTGTTTAAGGGCCTCTCCATGTTTGAGGCTTTCTTTTTGCACTTTCTTCTTTACCCCTCTTGTATGCCTCTTTCTTGCATAGTATTTTATGCCTATTTGTAAACTGTTTTGAGTTTGTCTATGAACTGAAAAGTGGCATATTTTGAGCTCTTCTTAAACATTGTTGAAGGGCTCTTCACTATTTGAGGCTCCCATCTGTCACTTGCCTCTTTATCTCCCTTTTGGCCATATTTTTGCATGTTTTGTTAGCCCCTTGTGCTTATATTATTGGGCTCTGGTCCAAACTTTAAATAGCCTTATTTTGACTCCCTCTTCATGTTTTATCAAGGGTATTTTGCTTTTTGAGGCTCCATTTTTGCACTTTGTGTTTAAACCTCTTTTTGGGCCTCATTTTTCATAGTATTTTAAGCTTGCATGTGCACTGTTTTGGGTTTGGTCACTAACTGTAAAATATCATGTTTTAGGTCACTCTTCAACTTTGTTGAAGGGACATCCTCTATTTGAGGCCAGAAACCATCACTTGCTTCTTTGTCTCCCTTTTGGCCCATTTCTTGCACATTGTTTTAGCCCTGTTTTTGTTTATATCCGTGGCTTGTTGAAAACTGTAAAGTGATTCATTTTGAGTCTCTCTTCAAATTTGTTGAAGGGATCTTGGCCATTCAGGGCCAGAAGCTCTTACTTGCTTCATTACCTCTCTTACGGGGCCATTTTTGCATGCTAGCTTAGTCCTATTTGTGTCCATTGTTTGGCCTTGCTTAAAACTGTAAATATGGTTGTTTTGGGACTTCCTTGAATCTATCTTCATGCTTCATGATCAAATAATGCATGCTTTGCATAGCCATAGGTCATTCCATGTACTTAATTTCATGTTTCGGGTCTCATTTCATGTATTGGGTGCCATGTTTCCATGTTTTGGGGCTGTTTTGCATCATATTTTGCTACTGAAATTTGTATGCTAGTATGCCATATTCCATGCCTTGCCATGTCTTGTTAGAGTGGCATTTTGTGCCTTAGGGTTGATCATCGGTTCGCGTGCACGTGGGCACGTATTTCGAGTTGTCTCATTTTCATCGTATAGCCTCCTATGTGAGTGCGGCTGAGGTCCACTCACATTGGTGTAAGCCCATATTGCATTGTGTATGCCATTTCATTTCATAGCATTGTGTATGTTCTGAGGTCCACTCATGTTGGTGTAAGTCTATCGTGCATTGTGTATGCCATTTCATTTCATAGCATTGTGTATGCTAGGTTGCATGTTAACGCATTGTGTATGCCATGTCACCTCGTGCATCGTGTATGCCATTCCATAGCATTGTGCATGCTAGGTTGTATATTAGTTGCATTCATGCATGTCATGCATATTGCATTGTGTTTGGGATAGGAGTTAGCCCAAGCACGGTAAACGAGGGACGTTTCGTACTTCGAGTGATGGAACGTGTCTTAATTCCCAGTCGCCAACACTCCGGATTATCCATGATGGAGTTAGGTCTTGTTGTGTTTTCATATGCATTCATTCTATATTGAGTTGCGCAATTCGGCTCCTCGACCATTATGCATCGATATGCGTGATTGGTGGCACGAGGATCGAGGCATGCAGACATTTGTGAAAATACATTGCCATGCCCTTTTCTTGCTCTCTGTTGCAGCAAATCAAGAATCAGTAGCCTTTCAAAAGCCTTGCAAAACATTCCGGCATCAATCGCAAACAGAGGCTAATTGGGGCATCGCAGTGGATTTCCGTGCCAAGCAACCTGAGCATGCATCATTCATCATCCTGGAGCGGAGTCGAGGTAGTCCCTAGCTTGCATGCTAGTTTATAGCTTTCTTAGTTAAATTTGTAATTTAATTAGGATTTTGTAATTATTTGGACTATAATATTTATTCGGGACTGTATTATTCTTTCGGACCCTCTGTGCGAGGGCACAACTGTAATAAGTGTGCGTGTGTGTGATGTATGTGTGGTGCTCTGCAGGATGCAGAGAGCTTGTTCCAGCACTTTGGAAATTTTCAGAAAGTACACGTGTATGGAGGGATGTCCCTCTAAGCAAGCTTGTTGTGTAAGCTTTGCAAGAGGGACTTCTATCCGGTCTATATTTGTATGCTGTGCGCATCACATAGTAACCTAGGCTAATAACCAGAATAAGAACTCACAATGTTTTCAAAAATTGATATCATGGTTAGTAGAGGCCGGTCTATGACCGGGCGAGCGGGGGTGCTCACGAAGTGACCTTCCCCAATCGTACCCAAGTTCCTGAGCCGAGGCAACTTTGGTGATGACGGACACGTGGCCTTAGGCAACGAGTCAGGGTTTCCTAAATTTCCAAAAAATAAAATATTTAGGTGGCGACTCTGTATCTGGCAAAGCAGTCCATGTTTGGCACTTCTTTCAAAATCTGTTTTCTCAAAACGATTTGCCGGATTTGGACTCTTTCGTTCAGATTAAGAACCGTGACAAAATTGAGAGTCCGAACTGTAGTGAGCCCAATATCGAACGGAACGGGGGACTCGTTCTCTCCCGGGGCGTTCGGGGACGTCTACAGTTTCTGGCGACTCTGCTGGGGATTTAGAGAACTTGACTCGAACTCATGATATCTGGTTTCGACTACAATTGTGTGTTTCTTTGCATTGCATTTGCATTAGTGCGCCTAGGACACCGTGTTTGCCATCTGCTATTCTTGAACGGTTTGCCGGAGGCTTGTCTTGTCAAGGCATGACCATAAGGCTGACCGGTTGTGGGTTCTGCCTGTATGGGAACACAAACCTCGGTTTTACCGGGGCACCCTTTTTTTTTGACCATTCGACCTAGTGCATATTCGGATCCATAGTGACCATTCCAAACTAGGACAGGTTGCTTACCCGTTTATAGGTTGTTTGAAATCGCTGCGTGCGTAGTGAAACCCTAGCTCCTGACAAAATAGGACAGGGAAAACCCTACCCCAACATATGGGTGTTTTGGCTCTCAATTATCTGTTATGTGCTGTCAGAGTGTGTCTCTACAGGGGTTACATGTATCAGTTTGCCAATTTTGGGCATCAGGCCTGTGGGCATCAGTCAGTGTTTGAGAATTAGTTATCTGCGGGTATCAGAGATTCAATTTTCAAGGACAGCGATTCAGGGAAAATGATCAGTGTTTGAGGACAGTGTGTATTCAGCTTATCGACCGTGTGTTGTTATGCCCAGCTGTGTGTTGTGTATTTACTTTAAGTTGTTATGCTGTCCGTTTATCTGTTTATTTATTTCCTTATTGCTTTATTTATCTTTTTACTAGGGCAGCTTTAGCACAATTGCTTCCGACCCAGTAGATATTCCCCAAGCACTTTGGACAAGAGGTCGTCGGCTCAATCGATCTGAGGATCTGGTTGACGGACAGCCAGTGTTTCATTCTCTATCCCCAGTTGTCAGAAGAAGGCCAAGAAGACGCAGTGTGTCTGAGCCGAGGTTACCAGAATAGTGGTTTACCCTAGCAGTGAACAGTCGGGCTGAGGTTTTAGTTTCTGCCATAGAAATACAAATACCAGTCAGTCAGCAAGATCAGCAGAATACTACCAAGATGGAAGAAATGATGCGCCAGCTCCAAGAGAGCATGAAGCAAATGCAAGAGGGCGTTGTTCGCCAAGCGGAATTCTCTAAGCAACAGGCCGCAGTCATGGCCCAGCAGGCCGAGCTAATCACTAGACTGCAACAGCAAAATGCAGCATTAGCCTCACATCTAGTTCCTCCCCCACTAGGGATCCCGTTACCAGAGCAAGCACCTACTGTCCAGAATACCCTGCCAAACACCCAGAACACCTTACCCAATGTCCAGAACATCCAAGAGGACACAGACCTTCCAACGAGGCCAGCTCCGCCCCCGCTTCCGCCTCAACTATCCAAGACCCATACACCTAACCACCCGGACTCTCCCTTCGAGTTCGAAATAGACCATACAGCTCTGAAACTGAGCAAGCTCGAGAAGCTTTTCAAGAAATCACAAGGAGTAAAGGCTATTTCGGATATCGACGACGGATATACTGATGTGGCCGTTACATTGCCATATAGGTTCAAGATGCCGCAGATTGATCGTTTCGACGGATCCGGGGATCCCATGGTCCACCTTCGGTTATTCTCAGATATACTGCGGCCAATGGGCCTAACCCGACCACAAAAGCTTTCGCTGTTCGGCCGAACCCTGTCGGGTGTGGCCGCTATCTGGTACGCGAAGTTGGAAGATGAGGTAAAAAGAAGTTGGGATGAAATGGCCAAGGCCTTTGTCGCACAGTACTCGTACAATACCATATTTTAATTGTAAATTGGAGGGCAAAGGCATCGATGATGACTTTGAGGCCCACTGATAAAGACCAAATCAGGATGATTGTGCGCAATCTCCAACCGAAATTGATGCAGAAAATGATTGTACTCCCCTTTCCCACCTTCTCAGATTTACACGAGATGGGGGTACAAATCGAGGATACGATGAAGCAAGGTCTGATTGACCAGGATAGGGAACAACCGAGGAGGACTTTCAACCGTAACAACAATGCGGGCCTGAGTGGTGCTGCAACTGCAAGAGCTTCAGAGGTGAGCATGGTTACCACTATTCCCCCTCATCTTTCGAGACCTATGGCAGCAACACCCTTCTCCGGTGCATCCGGAAGTAATACCCAAACCACTAAATACCAGCCCAGAGGACAAAGAACCTTCACCCCACTGTACATGCCTTTGTCTAAGGCTCTGGGGGTCTTAATCAGAAAGTGGCATCTAAAACCCCTGGAGCCGAGGCCATTGCCAAATCCACTTCCACCCTCTCACAACCCAGCCAAGTACTGTGCATATCACCAGCAGCACGGTCATGATACTGACCAATGTTTCAGGCTGCGTCACGAGATTCAAGACCTCGTTGACAAAAATGTGATTCTACCTCCAGAGAGACCTAACGTCACAACCAATCCACTCCCTATACACAACCAAACTCCACCTCCCAAAAGAGTCAATCTTATCCAGACTGGGGTCATGTCTTACGATCCTAGCATCCATATTACTCCTACCTATCAACCTAAGCCGGAGGTGCTCCTTCCCGACTGCACTGACTTCTTGTGCATGTTGGACATCTCTACAACCCAACCTGAGCCAGTGGTGGCGATTGTGGAAGACAACGCAACAGGGGTTGCAGAGGAGGATGCAATGGTCGAGGCAGGGTTTGAACAGTCTGGAAACTTTACTGGGGAAGTCTATGATCCGAGTGAGTACATCTTGTCGATAGGCCAGATTGGGCTGGGTTTAGAATTGCCAGAGAAGAATGAGCTGTGTGTGATCCAGGGGGATGGATTTGAGCAAGGGGCAAATGATTTGACGGTTGTGGAGGAGGACTTTGCCAACCTACAGTTTTTCGATGACCAAGAATCAGGGGGCGCGGCGGTCAACTGGTTTGATTATGATGAATCAGCAGAGGCCATTGGGTGGCTGGATGATCAGCCAGATGTGGTGGAAGAGTCCTAACCAGAACAGGGCCCAGCAGGGGCGAGAGTATCAATTGTGGCCGGAAGGGCCGAAAATCAAAGTGCATTGCCGGAGAGCGCCGGTACAAAGAATTTCGCTCAGGACAGAGGCATTGTGAATACAGGGAAAGTTGAACAACAAACTGCACTGACGCAGGTAGAACAATAGGGTTCTGAGAGAACCGGGAAAGCCAAAACCCATGAGGGGATCGGAAGTGCTGTGGGCACAAGAACAAAGGATGCTGTGAGCATGCAGGCTGAAAGTGCTGTGAGTACAAACATGCCCGAGCCAGACAGGTGCCTTTTGAATGCCAACAGAATGTGGTGGGAAGACGATGACTTATGTCTTGCCCACACAGACGAAGACTGGGGAAGCAATCAACCGGACGACACTTGGTACCTCGATGAGGTTGATCACATGACAAGAAGCGGGCAGTACTTCAAGCCCCCGCACCTAGACCAACCCGAGGCATCTGGGAAGGACAGAGAAGCCGAGAGACAGAAAGAGAAGCAGATCGAAGAGGAAGCTGCACTGAAACAGCTGAAGAAGATACAGACATCTCCATCTGGGGATTGCTTATGGCGTCGCGAGTACATAGACAGGCTGTCTTATCTGCCATGGACAAGGCCAAACTCTCTATAGATACTACACCAGAATAGCTGGTTGGGCTGGTTTTTCCGGGAGGAGGTTCCCCGGCATTAACCTTTTCAGACAAAGAACTGCCGCCTGAGGGCACAAATCACAACAAACCTCTCTACATCTCGGTGGAATGTAGAGGTAAGTGGGTGCCGGTGGTTCTCATCGACACGGGATCTGCCATTAACGTGTGCCCATCAAGGACGGCATATGCAATCGGGTTGAAGCCCGCGTATTTTGAGCCGACTACTCAAGTGATCAGAGCCTATGATAACACTAGCAGGGAAGTGATGGGGACTGTCAAAATTCAGACCCAGGTTGGTCCCGGACAACACAACATTGAATTCCATGTCTTGGACGTTCCCGCAACCTTTAACCTACTCTTGGGGCGGCCGTGGTTGCACCAAGTAAAGGAAGTCTCTTCCACTTTACATCAGATGTTGAAGTACCCTCACGGGAAGGGGGTGGCTATTGTTTTTGGGAATTCATCAATCCATCCGCCGCCAGAAGTGTCCACACCAGTCTTGGAAATCGAGCATGGCACTGAGGATGTGTTTTTATCAGGGTTCACTTTGGCTGAGGCTCGAGTGGTGCAGAATATTATGGCTGTGAATGAGGGGATGTACGTCAGTGCTCAATTCGTACCTCATGAACAAGTTACAACACATCCCTGGGATGGGATTAGGAAGGAGCGGCCGGAAGGGCGTCGCAGCATTGGCCGAAGTGCCACACAACCCTCATATCTTTGGCTTGGGTTATCTGTCCACCAAGGAGGACTGGGTGAGGAAGGGTAAGGAAATGGCCGGAAGAGCCAGAGCAAAGCAGGCTAGGAAGCCTTTCGAATTGATGCATAGGCTCGTTCAGGGTACCCTGAACGGACACTTCGTCCGGAAGGGGGAGGACTTTCCATTTTGCGGCTTCGCAGAGCCATGGCTGAACGCGGAGAGGAAGCGCGTACTTGGTTTCGAAATCTTTTTCGGCCTGCAACTACCCGGGGATGACGTTGCCGAAGAGCAGGCAGACCCATCAGCTGAGTTTGAACAGAGTAAGAAAGTGCAGTCTGAGGACACCGAACTTGAAATGGGGGTAGTACTGGCAAGTCTACTCTCAGATCCTCCGATCGACCATAAGTGCTTGGGGGGTAATTTCTCGGTATGCATGATCGGGGATGAAACGGCTGTGGGCCTACCAGCAACTATTTTGGATGCATCTATCGCACCCTCTCTCACTTGGCAGTACGAGAATGGATTTTTGTCCAACAGCACCGAGTCAGGTAGTGAGCCGGAATCTGATTCCACCAAGTCTTGTGAGTCGGAATCAGGTTCCAGCTCGACTGAGTCTGAGTCTGGTAATCCTGGGGATGATAACCCGGATGCCACAGTCCTGTCCAGGTCGTCTTTTTCTTTCTCTTTTGAGTCTGTTGTAACCGAAGAATCGGACGATTTGGATGTGCTTAATGAGAATCAAGTAGCTGTGGTTTCTGAGTACTTTTCTGTGCCCTTGATTTATTGCATTAACTCAGACTTTCAAAATTTTGATGAAAACGACGAGGACGAAATTCCTCCGGTTTTGCAACGTTTAATTGAACAAGAGCAGGAAAGATCTGTTAAACCCTTAATGGATGAAATCACTACTGC
>NW_021029367.1:295231-363339 GCF_004153795.1 Camellia sinensis
AGAAATGGAAGGAGTTGGTGGTGTCCCACCATCTCTCCACCAAGGCGGCCATCAACGTCCTCCTGCCAGGACAACGAGATAGCCTAGTACAGAAGGGCCCAAACCCCGCCAAGTCAACCAAATCCCGAACAGCCTCCGGGAGCTCGACGTACCAATCTCTCGCCGCGGTAGAGCCATATCCCCGCACAGTGCGAGAAGTCACCTGCATTCAGAATGAACACATGTTTCAGCATAAAAGGAATAAACTGCGTGCAAAGTAAAGTAAATGGGTTGCGTGTTCAACTCTCAATCAGTGTGTGCTGCGTGTTCACCTTCAATTTGGGCTGTGTGTTCAGAAAATCAGTGTTTGGGCTGCGTGTTCAACTCTCAATCAGTGTGTGCTGCGGGTTCACCTTCAATTTGGTCTGTGTGTTCAGAAAATCAGTGTTTGGGCTGCGTGTTCAACTCTCGATCAGTGTGTGCTGCATGTTCACCTTCAATATGGGCTGTGTGTTCAGAAAATCAGTGTTTGGGCTGCGTGTTTAACTTTCAATCAGCGTGTGCTGCGGGTTCACCTTCAATTTGGGCTATGTGTTCAGAAAATCAGTGTTTGGGCTGCGTGTTCAACTCTCAATTAGTGTGTGCTGCAGGTTCACCTTCAATTTGGGCTGTGTGTTCAGAAAATCAGTGTTTGGGCTGCGTGTTCAACTCTCGATCAGTGTGTGCTGCGTGTTCACCTTCAATATGGGCTGTGTGCTCAGAAAATCAGTGTTTGGGCTGCGTGTTCAACTCTCAATCAGCGTGTGCTGCGGGTTCACCTTCAATTTGGGCTGTGTGTTCAGAAAATCAGTGTTTGGGCTGCGTGTTCAACTCTCGATCAGTGTGTGCTGCGTGTTCACCTTCAATTTGGGTTGTGTGTTCAGAAAATCAGTGTTTGGGCTGCGTGTTCAACTCTCGATCAGTGTATGCTGCGTGTTCACCTTCAATTTGGGCTGTGTATTCAGAAAATCAGTGTCTTGGGCTGCGTGTTCAACTCTCAATCAGTGTGTGCTGCGTGTTCACCTTCAATTCAGACTGTGTGTTCAGAAAATCAGTGTGTGGGCTGCGTGTTCAACCCTCAACCAGTGTGTGCCGTGTGTTCACAACCAATTTATGGGCTGAGTGTTCAGGAATTCAAGTGATTGAACCATGTGTTCAGAATGCAAACAGAATGCATGAAAAATTCATAATATGTTACAAAAAAGGTAAGAGCGAAGTAAATACCTCTCGTGCCTCGTAGGAGAGGTGATACTCTGGCTCCCGCAGAAGGAGATCCCCGGGTGCTCGCTCGTCAAAATCGGTGAAGTGATAGAAAATAGCCCGCGGGAGGATATGAGCTTGAGGGGCGTACCTCTCGGGGATAAAGGGGCGAACCCTCGGATGCAAAGACATGATGTCAGGCTCGCCTCCGGCGCCTGGAGAACCTCCGCCATGGGAAAAGTGACCCGCCATTTCAAGAAATATGCAAAAAGGGGCAAAAAAATGAGCAAAAATGAGCCAAAAATTGAAAAAAGTCAACAAAAGTCAACTCTCGGGAAATGAAAAAGTCAACAAAAGTCAACTCCCGAGAAAATCTTCCAAATATTGAGACAAACTCACCTCAAGTGGTGAAAATGAGAAATGAAGCCCCGAAATCAAAATTTAATCGGTTCAAAGTGCTTAAAACTAAAAGATTTCGCGAAAACAACTTATGTGGGACGTTGGAAAACGTGTATAGAGCACAGATCTGAGGGAGAAAATGGTTTGGGAAGCTAGAGAAGATGATTTCGGAGCTGCACTTGTGAGCACGAAGTGTTTGGATGAGTGTATTTAAAGAAAAAAGGCTGAAAAGACAAAATTGCCCCGAATCTGGACTAGGTGGCCGGCCGGCCACTTTTTCTGGCAGGCCGGCCATTCCCTTTTCAAAAACTGGCCGGTGGCCTCCCTCTCCCAATAAAAATGGCCGGTGGTGTTCCCCACATGCCCCCCAAGGTCCCTGCAAATTTTGGGGAGGATTGGAGTCCCCGGGACCTGAAAAAGTACAAGAGAAGTGCACTTTCTGTTGCGAAATCGCTCCGCTGGAACCTCAGCTTCAACTTCCGATGCGTGTCTCATCATTACTCATCGAAAGTGAGATATATCCTTTTGAACATGTTGTAACCTCTCCGGGAGGTGAACCGGAGGTCGTGATCAAGTCGTCCTCGCCGAAACTTGCGTTTCCTTGCTTGTTGTTTTGTGACAAACATACATCCTGGTTTGCGCTTGTTCTGTATTATCATGCACGTAACTTGCATTCTCATGCACATACTTGCATTGTTATGCACGTCTCTTTGATATCACCGAGCCTCCGTGCTTAAACTCGCGTTGTCACGCGCGTTTCTTCTCCCATTGCGTTGCACTTACCCATCGACACCGCGATTGTCTGCATTCGATATCACATTGAACATATGTTGTTAGATATGTTGTGCTTGTTGAGTTTCTTTGTTTTGCAAGCACGATATTGTATGTACGGTTCATTTGAAGCTGGTGCGACCAGACGAATCGCGCAGGTATCGTACCTTCTCCGTGTGAGACGCGACGAGAATTGAATAATTCTCTGCATTCCTAACTGCATGAAATGTAGTTGTTGCTTTGCATTCTTGCTTAAAACTGTTGCATCTATTTGCGAATACTTGCTTCATTACAGCTTGCTGCATTTACATGATCATTGAGTTACCTTCGGCTTCTTGCATTGTCAGTTGCATTTTGCCCCTGCCTGCGGGCACATCTCTGTTTATCTCATATGTCTGGCTAAGTCTTCGGCCTTGTCAAAAATGGGTCGTCTCTGGGCTTTGACATTCACTCCCGTCACTTATGACTTTCGAGTTCTTTCAAAGAGGGGCAACTGTAGACACCCCATTTTTGACCGACCTTAAGACTCAGACGTCACCGATTGAGCGCTTGGTGATGTTGCATATCGTGCTCGTTCAGAAGTTTCAGAGTCTCGGCTGCGGGCCTTGCCTTCGGACTTTCGGACTCTTTCATGCTTTGCCTCGGTTTGCGAACCAGGCTCTGTTTTCTCTATTTTCTCTTCCCGAAGGGGGGGTGAGGTCTCGTAGATCATCTCTCAGTGGCCGTAGGCTACGTTTCATGGTCGTAGGCCATTTGGCCCGTTTGGAGTCCGGTTTCCGATTTTTTCGGAGCCGTTGGCCGTGTGCCTCGGTTCGGGACCGCTTAACAACCTCCGTTTGCTCCGATTTTTGGCATACATCTTATTTGCTCCCTTTTGAGGGACACTGTGGCTCGAAAAACCAACTTCGTGGTCGAACACCACTTCCGGTGCCTAACAGTCAGTTTTCGGGGCCTCGGGCTGCGCGTTTCGGCCCCCAAACCTTCATTTTGCATCGGTTTGGGTTCATTTTTGGCAGGAACCTCTGTTTCATTGTTAGAAAGGTCGTAGAAGGGTGGGAGGCGAGTAATTGTTCTGACAACCAGTTTTATTCCTCCATCGCCCTCCGTCGCCCGTTTTTCCCACTTGAAAGCGAATGTTGACCACCCTAAGGCCACTTTTTCTTGCCCCAAACCACATATTTGTGTTGTACACACCTGGGAGGCCACCAATATCACATGGCCGGCCAGTAATTGTGTTTTCCCCTTTTGAACCCCTCCAAAAAGTGGGCTTTTCTCTCTCCTGGTTTACTTTCTCCAGTTTTTGACCACATGGTTGTGTTGTGCACACATGGGAGGCCCTCTTTTTGGCATGGCCGGCCATCAATCATGATTGACCCTTTTGACCCTTGGCCGGCCGGCCATGGGGAAGGCCGGCCGGCCACCTAAACCCTAGAAAAGCAGCCGGCCATGATCCTCTCTCCAAGTACTTTACAGAAATGTATTCTGTTTCCCCCCAGATTTTGTATCCGGGGGGCTGCCCTTTTGGGGGAAAACTTGAATTCCTTTCCCCCCCCTTTTTTCCCTCCTTTTTCTCCCCTCTTTTGCCTATATAACAGCAGCTCCAGCTCCCATCTGAGGGTTACAAAAATTTGCCTTAGGCTCTTGCATTGTATCTCTCTCTCTCTACACTCCAACCCTCAAAATTCCTCAAACCCTACACCATTTCTACACCACTACCTAGCACCACACCACCACCATCCATTCTAGCAGGTTCAAGGGCATTTCCAGAGGTCAAGGGCTCCCAAACTTGGTCCAAGAGTTGTTGAAGACATAGGCTACAAGGGTAAGTCTCCTTCTCCCTCTTTCTTGCCTATTTTTGCTCAATATATTAGCCATACTTGCTTGCATATTTGGGCTCCGACCCTAACTGAAAATAGCATTATTTTGAGCTTCTTTTCATGTTCGTTTGAGGGCCTCTCCCTGTTTGAGGCTTCTTTTTTTCACTTTCTTCTTTACCCCTCTTGTATGCCTCTTTCTTGCATAGTATTTTAGGCCTATTTTTAAAATGTTTTGAGTTTGTATATGAACTTAAAAGTGGCCTATTTTGAGCCCTTCTTCAACATTTTTGAAGGGCTCTTCACTGTTTGAGGCTCCCATCTGTCACTTGCCTCTTTATCTCCATTTTGGCCATATTTTTACATGTTTTGTTATCCCCTTGTGCTTACTTTTTTGGGCTCTGGTCCAAACTGTAAATATCCTTATTTTGACCTCTTCTTCATGTTTTATCAAGGGTCTTTTGCTTTTTGAAGCTCCCTTTTTGCACTTTGTGTTTAAACCTCTTTTTGGGCCTCATTTTTCATAGTATTTTAAGCTTGCATGTGCACTGTTTTGGGTTTGGTCACTAACTGTAAAATATCATGTTTTGGGCCCCTCTTCAACTTTGTTGAAGGGACAACCACTGTTTGAGGCCATAAACCATCACTTGCTTCTTTGTCTCCCTTTTGGCCCATTTCTTGCACATTGTTTTAGGCCTGTTTTTGTTTAGATCCGTGGCTTGTTGAAAACTGTAAAGTGCTTCATTTTGAGCCTCTCTTCAACTTTTTTGAAGGGATCTTGGCCATTCAGGGCCAGCAGCTCTTACTTGCTTCATTACCTCTCTTACGGGGCCATTTTTGCATGCTAGCTTAGTCCTATTTGTGTCCATTGTTTGGCCTTGCTTAAAACTGTAAATATACTTTTTTTGGGACTTCCTTGAATCTTTCTTCATGCTTCATGATCAAATAATGCATGCTTTGCATAGCCATAGGTCATTCCATGTACCTAATTTCATGTTTCGGGTCTCATTTCATGTATTGGGTGCCATGTTTCCATGTTTTGGGGCTGTTTTGCATCATATTTTGCTACTGAAATTTGCATGCTAGTATGCCATATTCCATGCCTTTCCATGTCTTGTTAGAGTGGCATTTGGTGCCTTAGGTTCGGTCCTCGATTTGCGTGCATGTGTGCACGCATCTCGAGTGTCTCATTTTCACCTAATGGCCTCTTATGTGAGTGTGGCTGAGGTCCACTCGTGTTGGTGTAAGCCCATTGTGCATTGCGTATGCCATTCATTTCATAGCATTGCGTATGCTAGGTTGTATGTTAGAGCATTGTGTATGCCATGGTACCTCCTGCATCGTGTATGCCATTTCATAGCATTGTGCATGCTAGGTTGTATATTAGTTGCATTCATGCATGTCATGCATATTGCATTGTGTTTGGGATAGGAGTTAGCCCGAGCACGGGAAACGAGGGACGTTTCGTACTTTGAGTGACGGAACGTGTCTCAATTCCCAGTCGCCGACACTCTAGATTATTCATGATGGAGTTAGGTCTTGTTGTGCTTTCATATGCATTCATTCTATATTGAGTTGCGCAATTCGGCTCCTCGGCCATTATGCATCGATATGCGTGATTGGTGGCACGAGGATCGAGGCATGCATACATTTGTGAAAATACATTGCCATGCCCTTTTCCTGCTCTCTGTTGTAGCAAATCAAGAATCAGTAGCCTTTCAAAAGCCTTGCACAACATTCCGGCATCAAATCCAAACAGAGGCTAATTGGGGCATCGCAGTGGATTTCCGTGCCAAGCAACCCGAGCATGCATCATTCATCATCCTGGAGCGGAGTCGTGGCAGTCCCTAGCTTGCATGCTAGTTTACAGCTTTCTTAGTTAAGTTTGTAATTTAATTAGGATTTTGTAATTATTTGGACTGTAATATTTATTCGGGACTCTATTATTCTTTCGGACCCTCTGTGCGAGGGCATAATTGTAATAAGTGTGCGTGTGTGTGATGCATGTCTTCCAACCCCACATCTTTCTCCCTTTTATTTACCCGCTTATGATGGTTAGATTAGGGCATGTTTCAATTAGCATACAGTATGATAGTATGTTTGCATTCATTCATCTGTTTTGCATGCACCGGGCTCGGCGCATCATACTAACTGCATCGTATTTTCAATTCCAAGTTGAATACATGTTAGCTGTAGCATTTCATATGCCATGTCTAGAATAGCCGAGCCTGCTATAGTTGCACTTTTGCATGTGTTGCAGTAGGCATTTCTGTATAATTAGGATCATGTATGGATTTCTAATTAGTTTCTGTTTTGGCTTGGAGTACTCGGTAAGTTTTATGCTTTAGCATCCTTGCATGCGTGTGAATGGCTGCCATGATAGCATGCTTACCATGAGGCTAATTGCTTACGTGATATAAACTGCTTGAATGCCTGTGGGTGAAGGTTGGGTTATTTGGATTGGAACAATTCATTCATTGTATGTTTTAAGCCCACTAGATAGTGGCAAAATCATGTTTTCTAAGCCCACCTGAGGGTGGCAAATCCACGTCTTAGCCTACTTGCGGGTAGCACCATCAAACCATTTTCAAACAAACAAACATGAAATGTTTTGTTCCAATTCAGGTGATCCAGTCTATACTTGTATGTTGTGCGCATCACATAGTAAATCTAGGCTAATAACTGGAATAAGAACGCATAAAGTTTTCAAAACTTGATATCATGGTTAGTAGAGGCCAATCTTTGATCGGGCGAGCAGGGGTGCTCACGAAGTGACCTTCCCCAATCGTACCCAAGTTCCCGAGCCGAGGCAACTTTGGTGATGACGGACACGTGGCCTTAGGCAAACGAGTCAGGGTTTTCTAAATTTCCTCAAAATAAAATATTTAGGTAGCGACTCTGTATCTGGCAAAGCAGTCCATGTTTGGCACTTCTTTCAAAATCTGTTTTCTCAATACGATTTGCCGGATTTGGACTCTTTGGTTCAGATTAAGAACCGTGACAAAATTGAGAGTCTGAACTGTAGTGAGCCCAATATCGAACGGAACGGGGGACTCGTTCTCTCCCGGGGCGTTCGGGGACGTCTACAACTATACCTGTACAGTACACCGCATTCTCTAAAGTCAATGCCAAGGTATTTACTTCCAAGGTTAAAACACGACTCTCAACCATACTAAGATTATGATGTCCTAGGTGGTCAAATCCAAATTCAACACCTTTGATAGCACATACTTGTTCCATAGCAAACACTCTCACCATTAATGATGGTACTATACCTTTTGTTTAAAATTCTAACAAAATCCTGCTTCCAGTATTTCAATCCAATCTCTACTACAGCTGCTCCACCCTTAAAAAAAATAATTTAACTCAGAAGGTCAATCACTGCGGCTTACCAAATGAAATTAAAATATGCTTCTCACAATTGCTCAAGTCACCAAACAATAACACTAACCATTATATCAAACCATTCATTAAAAGCCTATACAACCCAAGATGAAAGGGTACACCAACAAATACTCGTTTGCCACTCCTTTCCACATGACAATTAATAAACTTGCCACCAATAATTACCATCACCCTACACAACCTATCAACACCAACCCAACTAGTTTTTCTCTGACGTGGCATTCACCAAAAACATCCAATAATATGTTCTAGGTCCTTTCAGGGCTCTTTCACAATTAGGTATACAACCAAACCATATTTCAGCACTCCAAGTTGACAAGCCAACTCATATCAACACCTATTCTTTAAACCCAACACACCATGGAGCTTACCCCAAAATTAGCACACAACACTACATTGGTACTACCGTGATTCACAATGCCCAACTTACACTTAACAATAACCTACTGACACCATCCACATGGTACTAAACAATGATACAATCCCTTAGACCAACTAACAGATCCTATCTCCTATCAAATAAGCACCTCACAAATTTATTTTATTCCCACATGTAAGGAATCATCCTCTTTTAACAAGGGAAACCAAGTGCCCTTGAATCTGAGCTAACTCCAAACATTCAAGGTGGGACAAACATAAAACCAAGCTCAATGGTAATGCTACACTGACCCATTAGCAACCTGAAATCTCCTCCATGCTCATAGTACAACGGTAAACTAAGTCAAAAGCTTAAGCTCCCAAAAGAAAAAAAATTAAGATAACTCTTACTAGAGAAACTGTCCACATGTACACCCCAATTGGCGACTTACTTGACATGTATCAACCACATAAACAAGCTATAATAACCAAATTTTATCTTCATCTCAATATTTGAAACTATGTTATCATAAACATCTTCTAAGCCCAACCAAAATAATAACATATACCCTCAACCATTACAAACTTCTAATTCATAGTCAAAAGTAGCCACTAGAATTAATATGAATGATTCCCAAACTATCAAGCACAGATTTCTATGAGGACACACCGATCTAACATCACCAATCAATCCAACATACTTTAGTTACACGCTCCATTGAACCATAATAGCCTCCAAAGTTAACTCCAAGAACTTCTTCTAAGAACATTTATTATGCCATCAAGACCTCTGATAAAATAACTACAACATAATTTCTAGAGAGCAACCAATTCTGGTACTCAATATCTCAACCGTTAATAACAAATCACCAACCCTCAAGTCACTATCTCTCCACCATTATAGGTTTAACACCATTATTACAACCTCTATCACTTGCTATCCACAATCTAATTTACCTCGAAACTCTACATTTAACTCACTTTCTAAAACAAATTCACCACTAGGTTCCAAACTAGCCAAATTCTCACCCATCTCAATTCCCATTGTGCCAAAGATTTTAAGTTCCAAAAGTTTTTCCCCATTTGGGGTCACTCACATCCTTGGATCCCATAATAAGTTAGAGATAAAGTCTAACCCACACTTAAATATTCTACACGAGACCTCCCACGCCATACATGAGTTACACACATGCCTATACATGTATCTACTTCCATATATGACAAATCACATAAGCACATAAGCACATAGAGCACATATGGATCATTCTACTAAGATATCAACTTGTTCTACAATGCTCAAGGACCTCCAAGTGGAAAAAGCATTGATCAGATGCCGTTCTCAAAGGATTTCGATGAGTACAATGGTTATTAGTCATATCTTAGAAGCTTAATCCCATACACATAGAACCACATATATACACAAGGCATACAAGGTACGTAAACATCCCATCCTAGCCTAGGAATCCAATTGTGACATAAAGTCAATTCCCACGAGCCTAACATATTCGAACCTAATGCTCTGATACCAAGTTGTCACGCCTCAAGTTTTATTACTCAAAAATATAACCAAAACCTTCCGTACAAGTCCATTTATTAACTACAATTATAATTACAACAACTCATTACATGGAGTAAAAATAATATTATTCCTTCTTGAATAAATACAATAATAATACAAGTCAAGGTTCCCATTGAATTACACAAGAATCTCGCATTACAACAAACATCTATCATTTATGCTATGAAAAATAAGAGAGAATGAACTCTTCAATCCTCAATCCGGCGTTCCAAACTTCATTCCTGAAAAATAGTTAAAATAATTAGGATGAACACGAAGTCCAGTAGGAATCTTCCTCGATTCTAAACAATAAGATCCCTAGATACATGTGATCATGAAATGCTAAAGAGTGATATAAACAGAAATTCGTTGTGTTCTTTTCATACACAAATTGCAATACATACAGGTAATACCATTCTCATAAAGAAATTCAACAAAACTTTTCAAAGAAAAACCCCTTTCATTTGTTTCTGTATCAGTCAAATATATTTTTCAAAAAAAATGCCTTCTCAAGAATCCCTTGTTAACTTTACCTAAAAGTATAAACATATCCACGAGTTATTTTCCTATATATCACAACACATCACAACCCACTATAATCCACATAAAAAAAAAAAAATAAAAAGAACCCATGCAATTTCATATATTCGACTTTACCTAATCAAGATTATTCACTTTCCATTATCTCAAACACAAGTACAAATCTCGTTATAATCATTCCATACAATCCAAATTGGACACCGGCTCCACTACCAAGTCTTAACATCATACCACACGCTTTACCGGTCACAAGCCGGAAGGAATGCGGAACATCACGCTTTACCTGTCACAAGCCGGAAGGAACGTGAAACCTTTACACATTTCATCAACCCACGCGCTTTACCGGGCGCTACTCTAGAAGGTAGGCAGAGCCTTTATTAAGCGTCACGCTTTGCCGGCTCAAATACGGTGAGAAACGGACCCCAAGGCAACATTAAAATCCATCAATTTCTTAAGTCATTGCTCGTTATGAATTGTGGGCAAAGCCAACACATTCATTCATCATTTCCATTACTTATTAGCTCAAGAACACTTACTCATTATTTTCCACCATTCTCTCGTATTCATCAAGTCATTCGTTGTTACAATCCCAACAAAACCAACAATAACATTCATTATTTTTATCACAAAATTCATCCACTAAGAGCATTTGGCGCATTTTTAGAAGCATTCTCAATTCTTATATTTCAATGGTCTTTTACCTTTTCCACAAAATTATCAAATCTTCATACTCAATTTCATAACACAGTAATCATCATAAATTATCCCCAATTAATTGATTTAAATACTCATCTTAATTTCTTTAAAGTAACCTTTCTATACAATAGTTATTTTCCAACCATTATTCATCATTATCTATTCCCATCTCTACAAAACATAAACTTAATTTCATAAATCAAATGTCAATTGAAGCTTTCTTCATTCCCAACATAGATTTCATAACTAGGGTTAAACATAAATTAGGGCTTTTTACTATTTGACAAAAACCACCTTCTCATAACCCAAACATTTTATATTTCACTTAAATCATCAATTCAACTTCCATAAATTAAAAACCAAAGCTTCCTTCACATGTCTTTTATTAAAAATCTCCTCAAAATGAAGGTTTTATGCAATAGAAATTATCACACACCTACCCACATATTATTATTGAAGAGAAGCAAGGAAAATCCCTACCTTAAGCAAGGAGAGAGAGAGAAACCCGAAGTTTCGACTTCAACGAAAACACGATCTGCTTGGATGGATTGAAAGCCCTTGGTGCTCTCTACAACCTTCCTCAAGGGACCTAGGTGAGAAGATGCTTCTAGATGAGTAGATCTAGCAATCTAAGTGGGAAAAAGTTGGGTTTATAGAGAGATGAGAGAGGCTCACGGTTTAAAAGAGAGGAAGGAGGAGAAAAGTGAAATGAAACCATGCTTGGAGCCTATTTATAGTAGTAGAAAAGTATCCCTAAGGTCAATAAAATAATAGGCCCAAAACCCCCCAATGGTAGAGCCAATTTGAACCCCAAAATCTGGAGAGAAAAAAAAAAAAAACACGCAGGGGTCGACCCTTTGGGCAGGAGGGTCGACCCTTTAGGTAGAAAAGACAATTTGGCACAAACAAGGGGGGGTCGACCCTTACACAAGAGGGGGTCAACCCTATTTTCCAGCAACCAACACGAAAATTCTGCAACATAAGAGGGTTGACCCTTCCCAGACTGGTTTTGAGTCTATAGAAAACCAGCAGAAGCACTAAGAATTCAAACAGGTATAACTCTCTCGTTCGGACTCCGTTTTAGGCCGTTCTTGTGTCCAAATCGAAGCCCCAAAAACAAGCTTTCCAATGGTTCTAGCCTCACATCCAAATTCAAAGTATGGAAAAATAAAAGGGAAAAAGAGTGAAGGCTGGTCAAAAACAAAAACTCAAATTTGGGGCTTTTGATCTAATCTTGCCTAAACACTTTGTTAAGGCTTCAATCAAGGTTCCAAACATCACCCAAGAATCCTCAATTATAAGATTTAAAGTTCACTTGCCAACCCATCAACACCAATCTAATATGAATTAGAATCCGAGTCATTACAAATACCCCCCTCAAACTCAAATAGGTTTGAAGATAGAAACTTATTTGAGGTTTAAACAAAAGAAAAGACAAAGTGGAGCAAAAACTCACAAAAAAATGAATTGTGAGTAAAAAAAAATATGATAGGGATATTTAGGATAGGAATAAACTAGTGGATAGAGGAAGAGACCACCATGAAGTGATACTGAAAGAAAATATAACAGTGGAATGGGTTGAGGGCTAGCGGGTGGCTATGGCAAGGCAGCCCACGGGTAAATCAAAATTACTAGGTACTTAACCTAGGTCTGATACCAAAAAGAATGAAAGAATTATTTGGCTTTTCCATTAATGAGGTAGAGGCCATGTATATATAATAGATTCATGATACAATATAGGAAATCATATAAACAAGGAAACAATACTAAATCAGCGATTGACACAATCACAGAATATATACATAATACTAACAATAAAATGATTCTATGTACTCTAATTTCTATATTCAACACCCTTTCGTGACCCAACCTACCTTTTGCATATAGAGAGCATTAGCACCTTCCAAATTAGGACAGGATACCCACCCTTCTAAGATTGCAATGTTGCCTTTTTGTATAATTTAGTGAATCTTAGATCCCATTTCCAAAATTAGGATAGGTGTAGACAACCCATTTTTGACCGACCTTAAGACTTAGATGTCATCGATTGACCGCTCGGTGATTGCTCATGTTTGTGCTCATTTCGAGTTTCTGGAGTTTTTGGCTAAGTGCGTTGCCTCCGGGCCTCTGAACTCTTTGTGTGTTGGCTTGGTTTGTGGACCATGCCTTGTTGCCTTGGTCTAGAGAGACACTGAGGTCTTGTAGACCACTTTTCACTCCCGTAGACCACTTTTGGTGCCCGTAGACTAGTTTTCGAGGTTTTTGGCTGCGTGCCTTGACCCGTGGACTCTTGTCTTGGATCCTTTTTGGTTTGTTTTTGGCACAAACCTTGTTTTCCTTGCTTAGAGGGTGGAATAGGGGTTGTACACCAGTTTCTCTCCCTGAAAACCATTTTTCCTGCCTGCCAGCTAGCCAGTTTTCTGGTCGGCCAACTGGTCTTGGTGGTCTTTTGACCACCAAAAGTGGTTGGCAGCCATGCCATGACCTTGCTTTCTTTGTGCAGACCACCTCTCCCCCTTGCCGACCAGTTGGTCTCCTTGCAGACCACTTTTGGTGGTCGGCCGACCAGTGCAAGTAGCTGGCCGACCAATTCAACTGGTCGGCAGCTTTCTTGCAGTTTTCTACAGATATTTTCTTGCCAGCTGTGCCAGCTGTTGGGCATAGAAGGCATTGCTTGGAGCCTAAAGCTTGTTCGACAAGCTTGTTACATGTTTTTCTGTATAAGGGAGCCTCTTCCCTCTTGCCATAGGTTCAGAATTTTGTATTGGAGCTATACATATATCATCTATCTCTATATCACTCCTCATTTTCATATTTGCGCTTGAAAGTGCCTTTCCTTCACACTTTTGCACACAAACACCTAGTGAAACACCACACTCTTGTTGCTGAGGTACCTTGAAGCTGGTTTTGGTGTTTTTGGACTGCTTTTGATCCAAAAAGGTTGCTGGAGTTGCTTCCTTGAAGTTGTTCTACAAGGGTGAGTTTCTAACCCCTTAAAGCTTTGTTTTTGTTTAAGTCTTTGGCCCTGCCCTATTTGTGTACTGATTTAGGCCTAACTTTAAATTGTAAAAAGCTCTAATTTTAAGTGTTTAGGATGTTTGTTTGAGGCTTCCTTGGTGTTGGGGGTGATCTACTCCCTTGCATGCCCTATTTGCTAGGCTTTTGAGCCATTACTTTGGGCCTTTGTGATCACCTTTATTTGGCCTTTCTACCACTGAATTCTAGAGGAATTTCAGTGGTGGAAACTTGGTTTTGAGGCCTCAAATGGGTGGGGGTTGTCCCCCCCTTCCCCCCTCTTCTTTTGTATGCTTGTGTTGATGGCTCATCACAAGAGCATGTATTTCTATCTTCTTGAAGCTTTGTTTGAGCACTTTTTTGTGACCTTTTAGACCTGCCATGACTCTCTTTTTGGTTGTCTTGGTCACCCCTTGCATGCTTCTTGTATGTGTAGTGTAATCCTACTTGTGGCTCATCAAAGTAGCATGTCTTTCTAGCATGTTTTGGCTCCATCTTAGCATGTCTTAGGCATTATTTCAGCATGTTATAGCTCTGCCAAGGGTTGGTTTGATAGCCCCTTGCATGCTCCTTGCACTTGTAGTGCATTTCCATTCACTAGCCTAACATGCATCACGTTTTGGACCATCATTCTAGCATGTTTTTGGCTCTACTCTAGGAAGCTTTTCCTCATATTTTACCATGCTTAATCTCTGATTGATGTTGTTTTGGTCATGCATGCCTTGCTTTGTATAGTCATAGTGCATTCTAGCTCACTAGCTTTGTGTTTTCATGTCAGTAGCATGCATTGCTTGGGCTATTTGCATGATTTAGCATCATTTGATATGTGATTTCAGTGCATGTAGTATGGTCATGCCCTCATATCTTTCACTCTTTCAATGCTTTGGAGGGTTGGTGCTTTATGCCTTAAATATGAGCCTATATGTATGCCATCTTGCGTAAGCTTCTGGGCTGCCATATTAGTGCGTTTTTGGTGTTATTTTGACATGCCATAACTCTAATTTTTATTGGCAAAGTCATCTCATGCTTGGTTTTGGTAGGTGTTGTGTAATCCTGTTTATTGGCCTTGCATACTGCATTCTTCATGCCCTTCATGTTAGCATGTGTTAGCTCTAGTCCATGCATGTTTTAGCAACATTTTGGCATGCTCTAGGACTATTTTGGGTTTTCTTGGCCATAAGCTTCATGTATTGCATAGCTATAATGAAATTGGCCTTGCTAGCCTTGAGTTTTGAGGTATCTTGCATGCTTCATTTGTGACATGTGCATGATTTGGCATCATTTAACATGTTATTTCAGAGCATATAGCATGGCCATATTCTCACTTCTTTCATTCTTTGAATGCTTTTAAGGGTTATGCATTATTGCCTTGTTTCTAGCCTAACTTGTATGCATGCATGCCTAGGCTTTTGAGCTCACATCTCAGCATGTTTTGGCCATTGTTTTGCCCTAACTGAGCTCTATCCATGGTTGGTTCAGTCATTTGTGCCGTGTATTACATGCTCTTGTGTTGTCCCTCTTGGTGGCCTTGTGCCTTAGGCCCTCTTGCATGCTATACTTGTGTTGTTTGAATGGTTTGGAATCATTTCATACATGATTTCAGTGCATATAGTGTTGTCACACTTCCATATTTGTCACTTCTTAATCATGTTTGACGGTTGTGTTCTTATGCTTAGTTGATGAGCCATTGCATGTGCATGCATTTTCTTGCATTTCATGCCATCGTTTTGGAGTATTTTGGCCACTGTTTTGGGCATGATTGAGCTCTGCCCATATTCGGTTTAAGTCCATTGAGCATGTTGTTTGAATGTTGTTGTTCGCATTGTGTTTGCATGCTTGTTGCATTGCATTATGTTGGCATGCTTGAGTTGCATTGCATGTGTTTGGATTGGACATCAATCCAAACACGAGGAACGAGGGGGCGTTTCATACTTGAAGTGATGAAACGTGCCTCATTTCTCGGTCGCCGACCCTCTTGATCATGCATGATACAGGTTAAGGCCCTTATGTAATATGTGTGCATTCATTCACATTGATTTGTGCAAACTTGGCTTCTCGGCCATCGTGCATTGTGATGCTCGATTGGTGGCCCGAGAGTCGAGAACCGCACTCCCTTGAGCTTAAGAAATGATAGGGAGGGTGGTTGTGCACACATACCTTGCAAATACATTGTTGTGCCCCTTCTTGTTCTCTATTGCAGCAAAATGGAGTTATGCAGAATTTTCTGGTCGGCAGACCATCAAAAGTAGCTAGCCGACCACTTTTTCTAGTCTGCGGCATACTTGGGTGGTCTACAAGTGGTCTACACCACCATCAACTGGTCTGCAACCCTCCTGGGGGTCCCCATTTTGGAATAGAAGCTATCTGGAGCTTTCTGCAGTGTTCTGAAAACAAATGCAAACAGAGACAAGTTGGGGCATCGCAATGGATTTCCGAACGAGGCGACCGAGCATGCATGCACTTCTCGCCCTAAGGACATCTCTTTACTGCTTTACTTAACTGCTTGGCTTAGCTAGCTAATGCTTTGGTTTTGTGCTTAATTAGTTGATGCGCTTAGCTAATTGATTTGTTTTGTAATAATTAGTTAACTTGTTAGTTAATTAGCTTCGTTTTGTAATAATTAGTTTAATTAGCTTAGATTAGCTAGTTAGTTTATTATTTGGACCCTCTGTCAAGAGGGCAATTTTGTAATAAGTGTGCGTGTGTGTGATGCATGTCTTCCAAGCCCCATTTCTTTCTCCCTTTTACTTATCAGCTTTTAGTGGTTAGATTAGGGCACGTTTCAATTAGCATCCTTATACTAGCATGTTTGCATTCATTCATTCGTCTTGCATGCATCGGGCTCGGCGCATCATACAAACTTCATTGTATTTCAATACCAATTTGAATACATGTTATCTAAATTGCATTCACATGACATCTTAGAATAGCCGAGCCTATTGAAGCTGCATTTTTGCATGTGTTACATTAGGCATTGTTAACATAGCTAAGATCATGCATTGATTACTAACTAGCTTTTGTTTTGGCTCAGAGTACTGGGTAAGCTTTTACGCTTTAACATACTGCATGAGATGTGTATGTTGCCATGTATAGCATGCTTGCCATGAGACTATTTGCTTAACTGATATAACTGCATGAATGCCTGTGGATGAAAGCTTCATTGCTTGAATTGGAACAATTCATCGAAATGCGAGTTTTAAGCCACTTGAAGTGGCAAAATCATGTTGTTTTCTAAGCCCACTTGAGGGTAGCAAAATCCGCGTCTTAGCCTACTTGCGAGTAGCATCTTCAAACCATTTTCAAACAAACAAACATGAGATGTTTTGTTCCAACTTGAGTGAGTTAGTCGATACTTGTATGTTGTGCGCATCACATAGTAAAGCTAGATTATTAACCGGAACAAGAATGCATGTGTTTTAAAAAACAACATATCATGTTAGTAGAGGCCGATCCTTTGATCGGGCGAGCGGGGGTGCTCATTACATGAACTTCCCTTCTCGTACCCAAGTTCCCGAGCCGAGGCAACTTTGGTGATGACGGACATGTGGCCTTAGGCACGAGTCAGGGTTTCTTAAATTTCCCTAAAATAAAATATTTAGGTGACGACTCTGAAATCTGGCAAAGCAGTCCATGTTTGGCGTTTTTTGATTAAAATCGATTTTGCAAAACAATTTTCCGGATTTGGACTCTTTGGTGATTTATCAATCTTACATTGCACTTTGTGAGATTAGATTCAGAATAGTGATAGGACTCCGAATTGTAGTAACTAAGAACTACAATTCGCGCCCTCGCGCGCAGATCGGAGTTTCGGGCAGTCTACAGTTTCTGGCGACTCTGCTGGGGATTTAGAGAACTTGACTCGAACTCATGATATGTTGTTTTGTCTACACTTATGTGTTTCTTTGCATTGCATTTGCATTGGTGTGCTTAGAACACCGTGTTTTTCGTTTGCTATTCCTGAATGGTTTGCCGGAGGCTTGCTTGGAAAAGCGTGCCATAAGGCTGACCGGTTGCAGGCTCTGCCACGTTGGGAACACAAACCTTGATTGTTACCGAGGCACCCTTTTTGACCATTCGACCTAGTGCATATCGGAATCCATAGAGACCATTCCAAACTAGGACAGGTTGCTTACCCGATTGTAGGTTGTTTGAAAACCGCTGCGTGTGTAGTGAAACCCTAGCTCCTGACAAAATAGGACAGGGAAACCCTACCCCACCATAGGGGTGTTTTGGCTTTTACTTGCGTGGTATGTGCTGCTAGGGTGTGTCTCTACAGGTTGTATGTATCAGTTTGCAAGTCTGGGTATCAAGCCTGAGGGCATCAGTATTTCGGGGGAATCAGTTTTACCTGAGGGTATCAGTTTACAAGCAGAATTTGGGGCAGAATTTAGTAAAGAGTACAATCATTCAGCTATGCTCAAATATGTTCTGGTGAAATTGGGCTGAGATCCTGCCTGTTTTCTCTTTTGCTAGGTAGTCTTGGAACCATAGCTTCAGAAGGCTCCAATATCCCCCGGGCACATTGGACTTGTGCTGATAGACTTTGTCAGGTCAGAGATTCAGTTCAAGGGCAATCAATGTTCCTTCGCCAGAGGTAGGGCAAAGAGGCCACTCAGGCACAGATCACTAGTTCAACAGTCTCCAGATTAGCAGTCATTACTCACCTCACCTGTGCGCAGTTGGGCTGAGATATCTGCTTCCACCTCAAAAAGGGGATACACACCTGTATAGTCAGATCCGCAGTTGTCAGTTAATATTGAGGACATCATGTGTCAGCTCCAAGAGACTATGCAACACATGTAGCGAGATACTGCCCATCAAGTAGAGTTTGCTGCGCGCCAGACAGAGGTTGTGGCTCAACAAAAAGAACTGATTGCCAAACTTCAGCAACAGCAACAACCACAGCAAGCCGGAGCGTCTACTTCGCACCCACCTCCTCTCCCACCTAGGGTTCCAACACCCGGGGAGACTGCAAACGTCTAGGAAAATACGGACGTCTCAACGAGGCCAGTTCCACCCCCAATCCTACCTCAGCTATCCAAAGCACCGGCTAATCCAGTGGACACACCATCTGACTTTGAGGTAGATCCAACAGCGCTAAAAGTGAGTAAGCTAGAAAAGCTGTTCAAAAGAGCTCAAGGCGTTAATTCCATTTTGGACATAGAGGATGGATACACTGACTTAGCGGTGACATTGCCGGACCGGTACAAGATGCCACATATTGACCGCTTTGATGGCTCTGGAGACCCAATGGTGCACCTCCACCTATTTTTTGATATCCTGAGGCCAATGGGTTTGACTACAGCCCAGGAGATGTCACTATTTGGTTGAACCATGTCTGGGATAGCCGCAATCTGGTGTGCAAAATTAGAGAACTCTGTGAAACAGAATTGGGAAGAGATGGCTAAGGCCTTCGTTGCTCAATACTCCTACAATACACAGATCAAGATCACAACTCGTGATCTCGAGACAACTAGACAGGAGCCGAAGGAGGGCTTCTCCGACTTTATAACTCGTTGGAGGGCCAAAGCTTCTATGATGACCATTAGGCCGATCGACAAGGATCAGATACGGATGGCTGTGCGCGACCTCCAACCCAAGATGATGCAAAAGATGATCGTCTTACCCTTTTCCACTTTTGCCGACTTGTACGAGATGGGGGTACAGATTGAGGACACTATGAAGCAGTGCCTTATTGACCAGGAGAAGGAGCAGCCCAGGAGGGCGTTTACCCGCAATTCGAATGCGACCACCAGTAGTGATGCAGCTACTAGAACTTCAGACGTGGGCATGGTCACCACCACCACACTAAAAACAGCCACCCCATTCACCGGTGCGTCCGGAACCAGCTCACAAACAGCCAAATATCCACCCCAAGGCAAGAGGTTTTTTACCTCACTTTATATGCCTTTGTCAAAAGCTCTAGGGGTCCTACTCAGGAAAGGACATCTGAAACCGTTAGAACAACGGCCTCTACCCGACCCTCTCCCTCCAAAGCATGACTCGGCTAAGTACTGTGCCTTCCATCAACAAACCGGTCATGACACTGACAATTGCTTTCGTCTTCGCCATGATATACAAGATCTATTTGACAACAGGGTCATCGCCGCACTAGTCTTACAAAGTCTATCGGCACTGGATCAGTGAACTTGGGGGATAATGTGACTATGTGATCGGGGGATGAACCACCTGCTGATGGCGCTCGGTTTACTCCAGACTTGGGGATGGCACGCACTGTTTTGAGCATTGGGCAAATACTGGCTATTTTACATTCTGACTTGGGTATTAGGTCAGCCTTGTTGTGATGTATTGAGTCAGTCCTTTTATACTGAGTCAGTCGAGTCAGTCTTGTTGTATCGAGTCTGTCTTGTTGTGTCGGAGTCGGGTGATTTCGGGGGTATTACCTCGGACATCACTTTCTTGTTTTGTGTTTGTCTTTTCGCTTTCCTTTGAGTCTGTTTTTGCCTTGGAGCCAGTTGTGCCAGCAGATTTGAATGAAACAGCAGTGATTTTCAACCTTTTGCGTCTGTTTTTGCCTTTGCGCCAGTTGTGCCAGAAGTTCTGAATAAGATGGCAGTATTTGACTAAAAATTGTGCCTTTTCTGTGCCTTGAAGTCATTGCATTGACCTAAGTTTTTCAAAACTTTTCAAACACTGTGATGAAAACAAAGAGGAAGGAATTCCTCGGGATTTGCAAATTTTGATCAACTGAGAGAAAGAGAGGCGTGCTAAGCCTTTAATGAATGAAATCATTTTTGTTAATGTGAGTACTGAGAAGGATCCTGGCTTGATCTAGATTGGTTCTACATCGTCTTCAGCGTAAATGACTAGTCGCTTTCTTAAAAGATTTCAAAAAATGTTTTGCGTGGTACTGCGAAGATTGTATGGAATCGCTCTTGAGATTGTGGAGCCTAGGATCGCCCTCAGCCTCAAGACCCAATCCCTTTGCTTTCAAACCATGAACTTGGACTCAGAATGTTCAACAGTTAATCACAATGTGAGGCCTGTATGGCCAGATTTGAGGCAACCCATGAACTAGGGGCAAGAAGATCAGATGTGATCAAAGGAAGCTTGCAAAGCTGGATCAGAAATAGCCGTTAAGCTACGGGCAAAAACGTCAGATGCACTCGAAGAGCCAAAGATGGATCATTCTGCAACCCAATGAAGATCGACAAGAATGCCAAATCCCAAAAGGGAGGAAAGAAGAAAGTATTGCTGAAGGACAACCGAGTTCCTATCTACAACACTAGGGGCAAATTCAGCCCCAATTGGATGGACTTTTGTATCATCAGCAAACAGCAGCTATTCTCCTGGATTCAGATGGCTTAGAGATCCTACAACCAGTCAACATGGACAAAGCTACACTTTTACCCTTGAGAGGCTCGCTGGGCCGAAAACCCGGAAGGGCGACCCAGGCAAAAGTTAGAGCAAAAAGAACAAAAAAGAAATGAAGAAAAAGAAATGAAAATTCTGAAAAGAAATGAACAAAGAAAATAAGAAATGAAAAGAATTGAAAACAAAAGAAAAACATAGCTCGCAAGGTTGAAAACCCAGAAAGGGCAGCCTTGGCAAAAGTTAGAGCGCAAAAGGAGAGGTTAATACCCGAGTGTACCTTAACCCGGAACTACGTCAGGCTTGATTCCCATCTTTGGGATACGTAGGCAACTTCATTCTGAAGTCCAGTAGTAAAACACTTCAAATTCAATTGTCCTTTCTATGAGATTGAACGGGCCATCTTTGTCTTCGCTGTATCGGAGTGTTCGATGGTGATTGTCACTATGAGAACTGGTTACAGTGTGCTGCGGTGCTATTCAAACAAGGGGCAACTTTCCGTTGCCGTGCAGTGCCATTTAGACAAGGGGCAATTTTCCATTGTTTTGGATCCAAGGTTGTGCATCTCAGGAATAAATTTTGTGTTGGTCAAGCAGTGGCCATTTGTGAAAACAAATTTTGAGAATTTTTAATAAAGTTGACTAATTCTCTCAAAAATTATTCCAGTTTTTCCAAAACTGGACCTTTTTCTTGGACCCAAAAAAGGAAAATTTTCAGTGCTCACAACCTGACTTGCATGATTTCAAAATCAGAAAATCGAACAAGCATGTCTATCTAATTCTCATATTGATTAAAATTGTTTTAGCAGAAAACAGAAACAAAAATGGTCAAAATGATTAACTAGGGGCACAGTTGAGTTGGGTTTTTTGTCTGTTCCCATTGTCATCATAATCGCCAGAAAGGGCACTATATTTGCCAGAAAACAGCTGAAAGCTCTCTCATCCTCCAAGCAGCGAGGTATCAAGGTAAGTGTGAAGCACGAACTGGAATGGATCAAGATATTCCACTCCCTCATCTGGACAGGTCTGATCACATCCAAACTGGCCAAGGGCGTCGTCAACCAATGTCAGTTGCGGATCTGCTGCACACCCAGTTGTAGCGCAACCCCTCTGTGGGAAAGCTCACTGTTGTGAGCGGAAGAATGAGAATCGGGTAGAATACCAGGGGCAAGAGCCCACAACTTCCTGTTTATCCATTAACCACCCAGGGGAGGGATAAAAAAGAAGAGAGATTAAAGAATAGAGAGATGCGCGCTGAGAGAAAAAGTGAGAAAAGGGCTTTTTCAGAAAACAAGAGATTGAGTGCCAGAGTGATGTGAGAATCACACATAAGAAAGGGTGGCAAACATTACTCGGAAAAGTTGTGGGCTTCCCTTGAACAGAGAGGTCTCTCGCCATTGGAACACGTCTGAGTGTCGTGTGTGTTGTTTTTGTTTGTCTCGTTTCTTGTTTTGAGTTGTTTCGAGTGTCAATAGATGTGTTTAGGTTGTTTTTTACCTTCGTTTTCTCTTTATTGAGTCGTTTTAACTGTGGTCAGTTGTAGGCTCAATACCCAGTTGAGAACTCTTCTCTCAGTTTCAATTTCAAAAAATCGTTTTGTGCTCAGAGTGCTGCGCCGTTCTCCACATATGTACAAAATAGGATTTGTTCTTTCATAAAATCCCAGGGTTCAACATAGGTCATGTGAGAACGGTAAAACTAGGACCTATTTGAAGCTATATAGGTTACGGACTGCAAAGCAAAAGAAAAGAGGAAAAATGTTGAAGCATCTGAGTTTGTTTTAACTTTAGTAAGTTCCGAGATTGCATTCAGTATGCACCTCGTCAGGCCTTGTCAATGCTTCAAAGTATGAGTGTGCCTCTACCTCAAGCTCGAGATCAAGTTTGCTTCAAGCCAGAATGGCGATTAGAAGTGCTCTTCCTGAGTACCATTTCCTGCCAGAGGTATCTTGGCTGTGTTTGCAATGAGTTCCTAAGAGACCAACTGTGACGGTGGAAACTAGAGTTCGAATGGCTGATGCCTAGAATGCAAAGGTTTGGGATTTCTGAGAGTAAAGTCTGGTTCAAATGCTCAGGGGTGTATCCCCGGCTTGAAATCTGTATGGAAGGCCCATAGGTTGAGATAGCATGTATGCACCTCAATTCTGGATACTGAACCAACCTAGTCTGTCACCCCGTTGGAGAATAGAGAAAGTTGTGAATATGGTCAGGAAGAAAGGTGGCATCCAAGGTGTTCTACGTGAAGAATTCTTGTCAGCATTTTAGAACCTTTATACTCTGAGTTGAAGGAAAGAGTTCGAAGAACGCAAGGTAAGTGTTCGAAGAACGCAAGGGGAGATCCCCGTCAGAGTAGAGCGGTTCATCGCCACTCACCACATGAGGTGCTTTCTAAAGCGCCGTTTAGTTTGTTTATTGCGTTCCTTAAACATCATGCATTGTATTGCATTATACCTATCAAGTTTCTTTCTCATTCATGCACGATATTGTATGTACGGTTCATTTGAAGTTGGTGCAACCAAGCGATATTGCATGTGCGGTTCATTCAGTGGAGTTTCGTTTAAAATTGATTATGTGTATCTATCACACTTTGTTCACTTAGTGTATCTATCAGACTTTGTTCATTCAGTGTATCTATCGCACATTTTCATTTAGTATATCTATCACACTCTCCTCACTTAGTGTATCTATCACACTTTTTTCACTTTGTGTAACTATCACACATGCTCACTTTGTGTATCTATCACACGTTCACTTTATGTATCTATCACACATGCTCACTTTATGTATCTATCACACGTTCACTTTGTGTATCTATCACACATGCTTACTTTGTGTATCTATCACACGTAAGCATGTGTAATCTATTACACATGCTCACTTTGTGTATCTATCACACTTCGTTCGCTTTATGTATCTATCACACATGCTCACTTTGTGTATCTATCACACGCTCGCTTTGTGTATCTATCACACATGTTCGTTTTGTGTATCTATCACACATGCTCACCTTGTGTATCTATCACACACTCGCCTTGTGTATCTATCACACTGTGCTCACTTTGTGTATCTATCGCACATGTTTGCTAAAATTGCATAATTTTCTTACATCCTTTCTGCATGAGATGTAGTTTGGTTCATGTTTGCTTGCTTATGTACGAGTTTGCTGTACATTTCTTTGCATAACATTCACTTAAAATGTTGCATTTATTTTGCATAATTGCTTCATCACAGCTCTCTTTGCATGATCATAAGTTATGTTCGGCATTGTGCATGTCATTTGCATTTTTGCCCCTGCTTGCGGGCGTATCTCTTTGTTATCTTGCCAGTTTGTCAAAGTCTTCGGCCTTGTCAAAAATGGGTCGTCTCTGGACTTTGGCGTTCACTCCCGTCACATCTTGGCTTCCGAGTTTTGTCAAAGAGGGGCAACTGTAGACACCCCATTTTTGACCGACCTTAAGACTTAGACGTCATCGATTGAGCGCTCGATGATTGCGCATGTTTGTGCTCATTTCGAGTTTTCAGAGTTTTCGGCTTAGTGTCTTGCCTCCGGGCCTCTGAACTCTTTGTGTGTTGGCTTGGTTTGTGGACCATGCCTTGTTGCCTTGGTCTAGAGGGACACTGAGGTCTTGTAGACCACTATTTGTGGCCGTAGACAATTTTTCCCTCCCGTAGACCACTTTTGGTGCCCGTAGACTAGTTTTTGAGGTTTTCGGCTACGTGCCTTGACCCGTGGATTCTTGTCTTGCATCTTTTTTGGTTTGTTTTTGGCACAACCCTTGTTTTCCTTGCTTGGAGGGTGGAATAGGGGTTGTACACCAGTTTCTTTCCCTGAAAACCATTTTTCCTGCCTGCCAGCCAGTTTTCTGGTCGGCCAACTGGTCTTGGTGGTCTTTGGACCACCAAAAGTGGTCGGCAGCCATGCCATGACTTTGCTTTGTTTGTGCAGACCACCTCTCTCCCTTGCCGACCAGTTGGTCTCCTTGCAGACCAGTTTTGGTGGTCAGCCGACCAGTGCAAGTAGCTGGTCGACCACTTTAACTGGTCGGCAGCTTTCCTGCAGTTTTCTGCAAATATTTTCTTGCCAGTTGTGCCAGTTGTTGGGCATAGAAGGCATCCTCCATACACGTGTATGGGGGGATTGCTTGGAGCCTAAAGCTTCTTCAACAAGCTTGTTACATGTTTTTCTATATAAGGGATCCTCCCCCCTCTTGCCTTAGGTTCAAAATTTTGTATTGGAGCTATACATATATCATCTATCTCTATATCGCTCCTCCTCTTCATATTTGTGCTTGAAAGTGCCTTTTCTTCACGCTATTGCACACAAACACCCTGTGAAACACCACACTCTTATTGCTGAGGAACCTTGAAGCTGGTTTTGGTATTTTTGGATTGCTTTTGATCCAAAAAGGTTGCTGGAGTTGCTTCCTTGAAGTTGTTCTACAAGGGTGAGTTTCTAACCCCTTAAAGTTTGTTTTTGTTTAAGTCTTTGGCCCTATTTGCATGCTGATTTAGGCCTAACTTTAAACTGCAAAAAGCTCTGATTTTAACTGTTTAAGATGTTTGTTTGAGGCTTCCTTGGTGTTGGAGGTGATCTACTCCCTTTCATGCCCTATTTGCTAGGCTTTTGAGCCATTACTTTGAGCCTTTGTGATCACCTTTATTTGGCCTTTCTACCACTGAATTCTAGAGGAATTTCAGTGGTGGAAACTTGGTTTTGAGGCCTAATATGGGTGGGGGTTGTCCCCCCCTTCCCCCTCTTCTCTTGTATGCTTGTGTTGATGGCTCATCACAAGAGCATGTATTTCTATCTTCTTGAAGCTTTGTTTGAGCACTTTTTGTGACCTTTTAGACCTGCCATGACTCTCTTTTTGGTTGTCTTGGTCACCCCTTGCATGCTTCTTGTATGTGTAGTGTAATCCTACTTATGGCTCGTCAAAGTAGCATGTCTTTCTAGCATGTTTTGGCTCCATCTTCGCATGTCTTAGGCAGTATTTCAGCATGTTATAGCTCTGTTAAGGGTTGATTTGATAGCCCCTTGCATGCTCCTTGCACTTGTACTGCATTTCCATTCACTAGCCTAACATGCATCATGTTTTGGACCATCATTCTAGCATGCTTTTGGCTCTACACCAGGAAGCTTTTCCTCATGTTTTACCATGCTTAATCTCTGATTGATATTGTTTTGGTCATGCATGCCTTGCTTTGTATAGTCATAGTGCATTCTAGCTCACTAGCTTTGTGTTTTCATGTCACTAGCATGCATTGCTTGGCTATTTGCATGATTTAGTATCATTTGATATGTGATTTCAGTGCATGTAGTGTTGTCATGCCCTCATATCTTTCACTCTTTCAATGCTTTGGAGGGTTGGTGCTTTATGCCTTAAATATGAGCCTATATGTATGCCATCTTGCTTAAGCTTTTGGGCTTCCATATTAGTGCATTTTTGGTATTATTTTGACATGCCATAACTCTGATTTTTATTGGCAAAGTCATCTCATACTTGGTTTTGGTAGGTGTAGTGTAATCCTCTTTATTGGCCTTGCATACTCCATGTTTCATGCCCTTCATGCTAGCATGTGTTAGCTCTAGTCCATGTATGTTTTAGCAACATTTTGGCATGCTCTAGAACTGTTTTGGGTTTTATTGGCCATAAGCTTCATGTATTGCATAGCTGTAGTGAAATTGGCCTTGCTAGCCTTGAGTTTTGAGGTATCTTGCATGCTTCATTTGTGACATGATTTGGCATCATTTAACATGTTATTTCAGAGCATATAGCATGGCCATATTCTCATTTCTTTCATTCTTTGAATGCTTTTAAAGGTTATGCATTATTGCCTTGTTTCTTGCCTAACTTGCATGCATGCATGCCTAGGCTTTTGAGTTCCCATTTCAGCATGTTTTGGTCTTTGTTTTAACCTAATTGAGCTCTGTCCATGGCTGGTTCAGTCATTTGTGCCATGTATTACATGCCTCTTGTGTAGTCCCTCTTGGTGGCCTTGTGCCTTAGGCCCTCTTGCATGCTATACTTGTGTTGTTTGAATGGTTTGGCATCGTTTCAAACATGATTTCAGTGCATATAGTGTTGTCACACTTCCACATTTGTCACTTCTTAATCATGTTTGAGGGTTGTGTTCTTATGCTTAGTTGATGAGCCATTGCATGTGCATGCATTTTCTTGCATTTCATGCCATCATTTTGGAGTATTTTGGCCACTGTTTTGGGCATGATTGAGCTCTGTCCATATTCGGATTAAGTCCATTGAGCATGTTGTTTGAATGTTGTTGTTCGCATTGTGTTTGCATGCTTATTGCATTGCATTATGTTGGCATGCTTGAGTTGCATTGCATGTGTTTTGATTGGACGTCAATCCAAACACGAGGAACGAGGGGCGTTTCATACTTGACGTGATGAAACGTGCCTCATTTCTCGGTTGCTGACCCTCTTGATCATGCATGATACAGGTTAAGGCCCTTATGTGTTATGTTTGCATTCATCCACATTGATTCGTGCAAACTTGGCTTGTCGGCCATCGTGCATTGCGATGCTCGGTTGGTGGCCCGAGAGTCGAGAACCGCACTCCCTTGAGCTTAAGAAATGATAGGGAGGGTGGTTATGCACACATACCTTGCAAATACATAGTTGTGCCCTTGTTCTCTGTTGTAACAAAATGGAGTTATGCAAAATTTTCTGGTCGGCTGACCAGCAAAAGTAGCCGGCTGACCACTTTTTCTGGTCTGCAGCATACTTGGGTGGTCTACAGGTGGTCTACATCACCATCAACTGGTCAGCAACCCTCTGGCGGGTCCCCATTTTGGAATAGAAGCTACCTGGAGCTTTGTGCAGTGTTCTGAAAACAAATGCAAACAGAGGCAAGTTGGGGCGTCGTAATGGATTTCCGAACGAGGCGACCGAGCATGCATGCATGCACTTCTCACCCTGAGAACATCTCTTTACTGCTTTACTTAGCTGCTTGGCTTAGCTAGCTAATGCTTTCGTTTTGTACTTAATTAGTTGATGCGCTTAGCTAATTGATTTATTTTGTAATAATTAGTTAACTTGTTAGTTAATTAGCTTCGTTTGTAATAATTAGCTTAATTAGCTTAGATTAGCTAGTTAGCTTATTATTCAGACCCTCTGTCGAGAGGGTAATTTTGTAATAAGTGTGCGTGTGTGTGATGCATGTCTTCCAAGCCCCATTTCTTTCTCCCTTTTACTTATCAGCTTTTGGTGGTTAGATTAGGGCACGTTTCAATTAGCATCCTTATGCTAGCATGTTTGCATTCATTCATTCTTCTTGCATGCACCAGTTTCAGCGCATCATACAAACTGCATTGTATTTCAATACCAATTTGAATACATGTTATCTAAATTGCATTCACATGACATCTTAGAATAGCCAAGCCTGTAGAAGCTGTATTTTTGCATGTGTTGCATTAGGCATTGTTAACATAGCTAGGATCATGCATTGATTACTAACTAGCTTTTGTTTTGACTCGGAGTACTAAGTAAGCTTTTACGCTTTAACATACTGCATGAGATGTGTATGTTGCCATGTATAGCATGCTTGCCATGAGGCTATTTGCTTAACTGATATAACTACATGAATGCCTATGGATGAAGGCTTCATTGCTTGAATTGGAACAATTCATCGAAATGCGAGTTTTAAGCCTACTTGAAGTGGCAAAATCATGTTGTTTTCTAAGCCCACTTGAGGGTGGCAAAATCCGCGTCTTAGCCTACTTGCGAGTAGCATCTTCAAACCATTTTCAAACAAACAAACATGAGATGTTTTGTTTCAACTTGAGTGATTTAGTCTATACTTGTATGCTATGAGTATCATATAGTAAAGCTAGATTATTAACCGGAATAAGAACGCATGTGTTTTCAAAAACAACATACCATGTTAGTAGAGGCTGATCCTTTGATCGGGCGAGCGGGGGTGCTCATTGCATGACCATCCCCTCTCGTACCCAAGTTTCCGAGCTGAGGAAACTTTGGTGATGACGGACACGTGGCCTTAGGCATGAGTCAGGGTTTTCTAAATTTCCCCAAAATAAAATATTTAGGTGGCGACTCTAAAATCTGGCAAAGCAGTCCATGTTTGGCGCTTTTTGATTAAAATCGATTTTTCAAAACGATTTGCCGGATTTGGACTCTTTGGTGATTTATCAGTCTTACATTGCACTTTGTGAGATTAGATTCAAAACCGTGATAGGAGTCCGAACTGTTGTAGCTAAGAACTACAATTCGCGCCCTCGCACGCGGAGCGGAGTTCCAGGCGGTCTACAATAGGGCAGCCCTACCCCCTGTAGATCGCCTCGAGAACTCCCGCTCCGCTCGCAAGGGCGCGAATCATTTGTTCTTTAGCTACTACAGTTCGAACTGGTGTCACAGTTCTGAATCTAATCTCACAAAGTGCAATGCGAGACCGATAAATCACCAAAGAGTCCAAATCCAGCAAATCGTTTTGGAAAACTGATTTTTATAAAGAAGTGCCAAACATGGACTGCTTTGCCAACCTAAATGTTTTATTTTTGGGAAATTTAGGAAACCCTGAATCGTGCCTAAGGCCACGTGTCTGTCATCACCAAAGTTGCCTCGGCTTGGGAACTTGGGTACGAGAGGGGAAGGTCATGCAATGAGCACCCCCGCTTGCCCGATCAAAGATCGGTCTTTACTAACATGATATGTTGTTTTTGAAAACACATGTGTTCTTATTCCGGTTATTAACCTAAAATTACTATGTGATGCACACAGCATACAAGTATAGACTAGATCGCCTAAGTTAAAACAAAACATTTTGTGTTTGTTTGTTTGAAAATGGTTTAGAGGTGCTACTCGCAAGTAGGCTAAGACGTGAATTTTGCCACCCTCAAGTGAGCTTAGAAAAACATGATTTTGCCACTCTCAAGTGGGCTTAAAACACACAGTTTGATGAATTGTCCCAATTCAAGCAATCTAACATTCACCAACAGGCATTCAAGCAGTTAATCACTTAAGCAGTTAGCCTCATGGCAATCATGCTAACATGGCAACATACACATCTCATGCAGTATGCTAAAGCGTAAACACTCACAGTGTACTCGAGCCAAAATAGAGAACTAGTTAGAAATCATGCATGATTTTAGTTCATGTTAAGATGGCTAATGCAACACATGGGAAAATGCAACTAAAATAGGCTCGGCTATTCTAAGTTGTCATGTGAAATACAACTTGATAACATGTTGTTGAACACGTATTCAAGTAAATGTATTTGAAATACAATGCAGTTAGTATGATGCGCTGAGCCCGGTGCATGCAATACAGATGAATGAATGCACGCATGTGAAGCATAAGGATGCTAATTGAAATATGTCCTAACACTAACCATCGTAAGCGGTTAAGTAAAAGGGGGAAATAAATGGAGGTTGGAAGACATGCATCACACACACACACGCTTATTACAACAGTTGGCCCTCTCGACGGAGGGTCCGAATAAGAAGCTAACCTGCTAATCTAAGCTAATTAAACTAATTATTACAAAATAAATCTAATTAACTAACAAGTTAACTAACTAGGTTATTACAACACAAATATGCAACCAAACGCATTAACTACTTAAATACAGAACAAAGCATAAACTAGCTAAGGAAAACAGCCTAGTAAAGTAGTAAAGAGATGTCCTCAGAGGAAGAAGAGTGCATGCATGCTCGGTCGCCTCATTCGAAAATCCGTCGCGATGCCCTAACTTGCCTCTGTTTTCAATTGTTCTCAGAACCTTGCACAAAGCTTCAGATAGCTTCTAACTCACCTTGGGGACCCTCAGGAGCATGGCCGACCAGTTGTTGATGTTGTAGACCACCAGCCGACCACTTTTCTTTGCTGCAGACCAGAAAAAGTGGTCGGCCAGCTAGTTTTTCTGGTCGGCTGACCAGTTGTTGCTGCACTTCTCCAATTTGTTGCAACAGAGAGCAAGAAAGGGCATGGCAATGTATTTGCAAGGTATGTGTGCACAATCACCCTCCCTATCATTTCATAAGCTTAAGGGAATGCGGTTCTTGACCCTCAGGCCACCAATCACGCATTTCAATGCATGATGGCTAAGAAGCCAAATTGCACAATTCAATATGAAATGAATGCACACATAAACACATAAAGCCTTGACCTCTATCATGTATGATCAAGAGGGTCGGCGATCGAGAATTGAGGCACGTTTCATCACTTCAAGTATGAAACATCCCTCGTTTCTCGTGTTTGGACTAACACCTAATCTAAACACAATGCAAGCAACAATACGCATAACACAATATAATTAACAACATGGCATACACAATGCAAAGAACAACATGGAATACGTAATGCAATGTAACATAAGCATGCAAACGATATGGCATACGCAATGCTAAGAACAACATGGCATACTCAATGCAATGTGACATAAGCATGCAAACAATGCTAATGGCATGCATACTCAATGCAAAGCAACATAACCGACCTATCGATACCAATGGCATGCATACACAATGCAATGCAACATAAGCAACCTATCAATGCTAATGTCATGCATACTCAATGCAAAGCAACATAAGCATGCAAATAACATGAAAACAAACATGCTCAATGGACTTAAACAAAAAATGGACAGACCTCAGTCATGCCCAAATCAGTGGCTATAATGCTAAAATGATGGCATGAAATGCAAAACAAAGCATGCACATGCATTGGCCCATCAACTAGGCCTAAGAGCACAACTCTCAAGAGCGCTCAAGAAGTGATAAGCTCTAAAATAATGTATGAAATGATGCCAAATCATTCAAACAACACAAGCAAAACATGCAAGGGTCCTTAAGCATTAAAGCTAGCAAAGAGGACTATACAAAGGGACATGCAATACGTGGCACAAATGCATGAACTAACCATGAACAGAGCTTAATTAGGTCTAAACAAAGACCAAAACATGCGAAGATGGGGGCTCAAAGGTGTAAGTATGCATGCATGCACATTTGGCCACAAACAAGGCAACAATGCACAACCCTTAGAGGCACTCAAAGGGTGAAAGAAGTGGGAACATGGCGATGCTATATGCTCTAAAATGTCATGTTTAATGATGCCAAATCTTGTACATGTCACAAATTAAGCATGCTATGGTGCTCAAAACTGAAAGCTAGCAAGGCCAATTGCACTACAACTATGCAATACATGAAGCATATGGAAAATACAACCTAAAATAGTCCTAGAGCATGTCAAAATGATGCTAAAACATGTATGGAAGAAAGCCAAAATGAGCTAGCATGGAGGGCATGAAGCATGGAATATGCAAGGCCAAAAGGGAGGATTACACTACACCTACTAAGACCAAGCATGGGGTGGCTTCGCCAACAAAAATTAGAGTTATATCATGGCAAAATAACCCCAACAACATACTGAAATGATAGCTCGCAAGCTTAGGCATGAAGGCATACGCAACGACTCATGTTTAAGGCATAAAACACCAACTCTCCAAAGCATTGAAAGAGTGACAAATGTAAGTGCATGGCAATGAAACATGCTCTAAAATCACATATAAAATGATGCCAAATCATGAAAATAGTCCAAATAATGCATGCTAATGGACTCAATACACAAAGCTAGTGAGCAAGATTGAACCATGGCTATACAACGCAATGCATGCATGACCAAAACAACACAAATTAGAGCTTAAACATGGTAAAACATGAACAAAAGTTTCTCAGAGTTAAGCCAAAATCATGCTAGAATGACAGTCTAAAGCATGATACACATTAGGCTAGTTCATGAAATTGCACTACAAGTGCATGGAGCATGCACGGAGCTATCAAACCAAACCTTAATAGAGGTATATTATGGCAAAACAATGCCAAGAACATGCTGACATGGACTCAAAACAAGCTAGAAAGACATGCTACTTCATGAAGAACACAAAGCTAGTTTGCAAGATTTACACTACAAGTGTATAAGGCATGCATGAGGTGACAAAACCAAATCAAAAAAGTGGTATGCCATGTCAAAATAACCCCAAATGCATGCCAATATGGAGCCAACATAAGCTTGACAAACATGCTCACACATGAGGCATACAAAGCAAACATACAAAACACAAGGAGAGGGGTTGACCCTCTCCTATTTGGGACCTCAAAACACCATTTCCACCACTGAAATTCCTCTGAGTTTCAGTGGTGAGAAGGCCAAAACAAGGTGGTCCCAACAGCTTAAAAGGAAAGCACAAAATAAGGCCAAACAAGGCACAAGATGGGGTGGACCACCCCCAACACCAACAAGGCGTCAAACAAACATGTTAAGGACTGAAAAACAAAAAATTTTGTAGTTTAAATTTAGGTCTAAAACAACATGCAAGTAGGGCCAAAAGTTTAAGCAAAAATAAGGGTTTAAGAGGTTAATTTCTCGCCCTTCTAGAACAACTCTAGCAGCTTTTTCTGACCAAAACCAGTCCAAAAACTTCAAAAACAACTTCAAGGGACCTCAGCTCAAAGAGTATGGTGTTTCACTATGTGTTTGTGTGTTAAAGTGTGATAAAAAGGCACTTTGGAAGCACAAATCTGAAGCAAAGAGCAAGATAGAGACAAATGTGTATCTATATCTCTCAAGCACAAAATTCTGAACCTAAGGCATGAGGAAGGAGGCTCCCTTATATAGAAAAACATGCAACAAGCTTGTTGGACAAGCTTTAGGCCTAAAGCCATGTATGGAGGATGGCTTCTATGCCCTCCAACTGTAACTACTGGTTAGAAAATATCTCCAAAAAGGTGATGGAAAGCTGCCGACCACTTACACTGGTCGGCCAGCTACTTACACTGGTCGGCCAACCAGTGGAAGTGGTCGGCCAGGGAAGAAAGTGGTCGGCCATGGGGGGAAGATGGTCTATAGCATGAAAGCAAGGCAGTGGTGTGGTGGCCGACCAAAAAAGGTGGTCCAAAGACCAAGAAAACCAGTTGGCTGACCAGAAAACTGGCTGGCAGGAAGGAAAGTGGTCTCCAAGGGGAAGAACTGGTCTCCCACCCTTATACCACCTTCCAAACAAGGAAAACAAGGTTTGTACCAAAAATAAACTAAAAAGGATGCAAGACAAGAGTTCGGGAGGCAAGGCGCGCAGTCGGGAGCCTCAAAAACTAGTCTACGGGCACCAAAAGTGGTCTCCCAGACCACAGTGACCCTCTAGGCCAAGGCAACAAGGCATGGTTCGAAAACCAAGCCAAACGGAGAACGTTAAGCGGTCCCGAGACAAGGCGCGCGGCCGAAGGCTCCGAAAATCGAAAACTAGTCTCCAAGCAGGAAAAGTGGTCTATGACCGCAAAAAGTGGTCTATAACCACAAAAGGATGGTCTACAAGACCTCGCCCTCCCTCCAGTGAAGAGAAAACAAGGTTCGGTCCACAAACCGAGCCAAAGAGTTCAGAGGCCCGGAGGCAAGGCGCTTAGCAAAAAACTCCGGAAACCCGAAACAAGCACAGCATGCACTATCACCGAGCGCTCAATCAATGACGTCTGAGTCTTAAGGTCGGTCAAAAATGGGGTGTCTACACCCCCTAATAGGCATGAATGCAAATTATGTGCTTACATGGTATCTTGTCTTGAATGGAAATGGTTTGATTTGATTTTGAGATCAACAATAAAAAAGGCAGTGATTTCATTGCAAAAATATGGGGAGTCAGAAATGGCAGTGATTTGATTATGGAGAAATCTGAGTTATTTTGGGGGCAGTGATTTAATTACAAAAATTTAGGGAGAGATTTGATTTTGATTACGATTCTGTAAAAAATTAGAAGGTAGTTTCCCAAATTAAAGGATTTGAGTTTGAATTTAAATTCCTACCTTAGTGATCAATTAAGAATGATTGCGTTTTAAAATTTTAAATCCCTAAGAAAATATGTGATCAAAAGACAACTTTTAAAAAAAAAAAAAAATTCCAACCTAAGTTGAACCTCGGAGATTATGAAAGGTGTTTGATTAAATAAGAATCTCTAGGTCATTGACTTTGGAGGGAATTTCAAATTTTATGAAAGAGGGTAGGTAAGGAAGTGGTGACCAAGTCTTCCATTCTGAAATAAAATTCCAATTCCCTTAAAAAGTATTTGACTAGAAGACAATTATTTGATTAGAAGCTTGGAATAAAATCTAAAACTCATTGGGAGGAAAGAATTTTGAAAAATTCTGAGTAGAATTTTAGAAATTATGGAAACTTCTTGAGTAAATGAAAATCTTTAAGTTGTTGACTTTGGAAGGAATTTTGATTTTATGGAAAAGTGTTAGACAATGAGGTGATGACCAAGTCTTTCATTTTGAAATTCATTATGAGGCATTTGACTAGAAGATGATTGTTTGATTGATTTTTTGGAATAAAATCTAAAATTCTTTGGAAAATTTTTAAAATAAAATTTGAGTAGAGTTCGGAAATTGTGGAAAGTTCTTTTCATCAAGTAAAAATTTTGGGTTAATGACTTTCAAGTGAACTCTAATTTTATGAAAGAATGGTAAATAAGGAAGTGGTGGCCAAGTCTTTCATTTGAATAAAATTCTATTTCCTCTATAGGGTATTTGGTTAAAGGATATTTGTTTGATTGATTACTTGGAATAAAATTCGAACCCCTTAGAATTTTTTTTTTTAAAAAATAAATAAGTGGAAGAGGAAAATTTTGAAATTTGAAAAATAAAATAAAATAAAATAAAAAAATCGGACTTTTTTTTTGAAAAATAATTTTTGGAAAAGAGTGGAGTTGTAATTTGATCATATGATTCTAAGATACAAATGGGACACCCTTTTAGGAAAGAAACAAATAATGGAAACGCAGCTACATCGGTTGATCACATTGGTAGGGACCATTCAAATTTCTTAAAATTTCCTTGATTGGGCAACTTTCACAGAACTAGTAATGATGATGACTTTGAGACCCTATGATGAGCATCAAACAAGAGTTTGACTAGGTTCATTTGCATACTTCACAGGATTGTATTCACAGTCAACACCTTAGAAAGATAATTCTCCGAGTCAATTTATTGTGCCTCGTACTCAAACAAGCTCTATCAGTCTAATCAATTACAAGCCATGTCTCAGCAAAATGAATCAGGGAATCTGACGGTACTGCTTCAGAAAATGTCCTTAGATGGTGAAGGCCAAACTAACACCCCAATGGCTCACAACTGTTTGGTTTAGTCAGATGATGTAACCCAAATGGAAAAAGGCATATGGTGGGAGGACGAAGACCTTCACCTAGCTTACACTGATGAAACCTGAGGGAATGTTAAGTCAGATGACACTTGGTATGTGGAGGAAGTGGATCACCTCACACGTAGCGGACGACATTTCAAACTCGCATTCCTTGAGCAAGGTGAAGTTTCAAAAGCCTCTAAAGGGAACGGAAAAGAACATGAGGAAGATTGTGTGCTTCAGTAGCTGAAAAAGATTCAGGCAAACATCTCTATATGGGGTCTTCTCATGGCTTCTCGTGAATACCGCTAGGCCATGCTAACCGCACTAAACAAAGCCAAGCTGTCTATAGACACCACCCGAGACTAGCTAGTGGCATTAGTCTCACCTGTAAAGAAGAACCCGACCATCACTTTCTCTAACAAGGATTTGCTGCCTGAAGTAACAACTCACAACAAGCCTCTGTATGTGTCACTAAAGTGTCAAAAGAATACAAGTGGTGCTCATCAATAATGGATCTGCCATAAATGTATGCCTAGCTAAGACCGCATATGCTCTAGTATTGAAGGCTGAGGATTACATCGCAACCACACACGCTATCAGAACTTATGACAACACCTAGCGGGAAGTTGTAGGAATGGTGAAACTAAGGATCGAGCTCGGGCCGGACAAACATGATGTGGAGTTCCATGTCATGGACGTTCTTGCCACATTCAACATGTTATTAGGAAGATAGTGGATGCACTGACTTTGAGTCGTGCCTTCAATCGTCCACCAAAGAATCAAGTATGTCAAAGGGGACTATGTGGTTACTTTGGATGGTGACACTTCTGTACGTTCACCCCCCAACGTAACCACTCCTTTACTAGAGATCCACCATGGAAATAAGGATGTCTTCCTCTCAAGCTTCACCATGGAAAAAGCTTAGATAGTACAATCTATCATGGCACTTGAGGAGGATCGATATGTTGGTGCACCCTCTATTCTTATGATGAACAAACAAAGATGCATTCCTGATTTTAGTCTAGGAAAGAGCAGTAAACAGGGAGTTACAAAAGTGCCAGAAGTCAACAACCACTTGTTCACCTTTAGGCTGGGATACCAACCAACAAAAGAAGATTTGATAGCGAAGCCGACTGAAGCATGAGACAAGGCAAGGGAAAAAGAAGGGGGCATAAAATACAAGCTCAAGTACAAACCCATCTAAATTTTTTGTTTATTTTGAGTTAGAGTTATATATAAGTTCCCCTACTTCAATTAATGAAATAATGAATGATTCTGAGTACCCTGCAATACCATTAGTTAACAACATCAACCCCGTCAATTTTAATAATGAAAAAGATTTCGAGGAAGAAATTCGTCAAGGCATAAAAGACTTACTTGAATGGGAAGAGGAGAGGGGCGCTAAACCTATCATGGATGAAATAATCTCTATAAACCTAGGCAATGAGGAAAATCCTCACATGGTCTAGATTGAATCCACACTGTCTTTAGAGGAACCCGAACGCCTAGTCGCCCTTTTAAAAGAATTTAAAGATGTTTTTGCATGGTCGTATGAAGACATGCTTGGAATCGATCCTAAGATTGTACACCATAAAATCCCCCTAGACCCCGAGGCTAAACCCGTGAAACAGAAGTTAAGAAGAATTCGTCCGGATTGGGCCCTTAAGATTAAAGAAGTAACAAAACAAATCAATGTTGGATTTTTAAAAGTATCACAATATCCAACATGGGTAGCCAGCATAGTTCCCATCCTGAACAAAGATGGCAAAATTAGAGTTGGCAGTGACTTTAGAGATTTGAATGAAGCTATTCTTGATTCTAATGATTAATGATGATGGCATCAACCAACTTTGGTAACCACTTAAACACATTTAATATTTTGGAGATGAAATTGACAATTGAAATGTTGAGGAATGAAAATAACACAAAATGCATGCTCCAGACACTAAAAGTGTAATTAACCCTTAATTCATAGGTTGATTATTTTATTCATATTTAAGGTGTAAAATTATCTATTAATATGTTTATCTCCCATGCATGAATTTAGATTTTGTTATATATAATTTCTAATATATGCTAAAATAAGAAATAAAATAAGGAATGACATAATGTTGTGGGCACTTCTATCTTGAATTCAAAATAAAAGGGCAAGTTACACTAACCTTCCTTGAGGTTTTTGAAATGACAAAAATCTTTTTGAAGATTTATTTTTAAATTACACTGATCTCTCCTAAGATTTAATGAAATTGCAAAAATTTGACAAAAATCTCTTTGCGGGTGAGCTTTAAATTGCATTGACCTCCCCTGAGGTTTAATGAAATTAGAGGAACCTCCCCTGAGGTTTCTAAAATGATACAAACCTCCTTTGAGGTTAATTTTTTATTACAAATTCCTTCCTCTTTTACTTTATCGTAAAACGAAATAGCAAAAATTGTTCACACCATCAAATAATTTAATTACATTTTTAATTTACGTTTTAAAATTATTTCCAAATACAAAGGAATTAAATATATATATATATATAGTTCATATTTTCTTTCTTTTTTATACTTGTAGTTACTATTGATTACATGTGTCTTCTTCATCAAAACACATATGTTGCTAAGTATATTATAAATTGAATTTAAGAGATCCCACACAATCAATCACCACAATTGCTATTTTATTTCTTCATCCTTATTCTTTACCCCAAGATTGTGATAGTATATTGTGCAGGTTTCAGAGCCTTCCCTCTTGCGAATAAAAGAGACCTCTCCCCTTCCCTTTCAAGGGGCTAAGGATTTTGAACCTTTTGTAAGCTTTTGAAAGAAAAAACTCCTCTCTTCTCCTTCCTTTGCCATAGTGGTGAAATTTTTACACCCTCACAGCAACTCTAAGCCAATGAAAACACCTAAGGACTGAAGCTCTTGAACCCTAACTTGGAACCAAAGCATGAGGGAGGCTTGCAAGCGAGGAACTCAATTTTTCTTACTCCTTTTTTATGTGCGCTCTTTAATTTACATAAATCAGCAGGTAAACCCCCATCTTTTTGTCAATTTCAATACCTATTCTTTGCTTATTTCCAGTGTTTATCCATGCTAGGACATTAATCCATCCTAACATCACGTAGTTTAGGCAGCTTTATTCACCTTCTCGCCTCCTCTTGCATGTATTCTCTATTTTCATTAGAACATAATGTTTAGGTTTATTTAATCATGTAGAAATCATGTGTCAGGCCCGATTTGGATCATCATGTAGTCTAGTTCATATTTATGCTTTTTACTTGTTAGTTGTATTTTGTGCATAAGCATCATTAGTAGCCTCAAACCAAGCATAGGTTCATGTTTTTGTATGTTAGTTGCATGATTAGGACATTTATTTTATGCATGCATGTAAGACATGTAAGTGGGCATCCAGGTAAGTCCTCTCTATCCTCTTGGCATGTGTGCTTCATGTGTTGTTTTTCAATTATGCTAGTTAAATGCTCTTTCTATGCAACATTGTGTGTTTTGCTTGATTTTCATATGTATCGCTTTTTTTAGTTTATGTTTAAAGTCATGGATTATCACAATAGCGGGGGAGATTGATGCGGATGTGGCCCATAGGATTAAGACGGGATGGTGTAAGTGGAGAAGTGCGTCTGGGGTACTGTGCGATAAATGAATACCCACTAGACTAAAAACTAAGTTCTATAGAATGGCTATTAGACCAGCGATGTTGTATGGGATGTAGTGTTGGGCAACCAAGAAACAACATGTAGATAAGATGAGTTTGGCTGAGATGAGGATGCTCAGGTGGATGTGTGGCAAGACTAGACAAGACAAAATTAGGAATGAGTGTATTCGGGAATGGGTAGGAGTAGCACCGATAGAAGATAAGTTGAGAGATAATCGATTGAGATGGTTTGGTCACATTCAACGGAGACCAATAGAGGCGGTAGTGAAGAGATGCGATGCTGTAACGGTAGATAGGAGTGTTAGGGGATAGGGTAGGCCTAGATTAACATTGGCTAGCGTTGTAAATAGAGATATGGATCTACTTAATTTGACTAACGAAATGGTCTTTGATAGGACCGCGTGGAGAAGAAGGATTCATGTAGCCAACCCCATGTGATGAGACTTAAGGCTTGGTTTGGTTTGATATGGTTTAAAGTCATGGATTAATAAAAATTTGTTTTCAATGAAAAATTGCTTTTACGAAACATATGACTTTATTCATGATGATGCTTGTTTTACTCAAATCACATAGTTGTTAGGTAAGTTAATGGTTTTAGGGTCCAATAATTAACTTGTGTGAAATAATTAGCCGCTAAAATCAAAAAATAGAAAGTGAGCAGAGACCAATCTTCGAATAGTGCAATAGGAGGTGCTTCTATGTAAATGGACTTCCCCTTTTGTATCTAAGCTCCTGAACCCAAAATTTTCTTGGTTGTGACAAGTTAGGCCTTAACTTAGTTTTCATTATTAAAGGTTTCTTCCCCTTTAAAAATTAAGTGGTGATTCTTTGTGTCAAAACAAGTCGATATGGGAAGCAATGCCTTAGACTCTTAAAAGGCACGACACCTCTACTAGGGACTTAAGTTAGCTTGACGCGAAAAATTCTATTTTATGAAATTACACTACAAAAAATTAAAGTTTAAGAGACCAAACTTTAGGAACAAAATTATTTTTTAAGAACCAAATATTTTTGTTGCAAAAAATGTCATTATTATATTTTTAACAACGAAAATTGGACATTAGTGATGAATTATTATCTTTTTGGGACCAAATTTTGTGTCTTAAAAAATGAAATTTTTTGAGACCACATTATTTTGTCCCTAAAATTGTATTTATTAGTGACATTTTCAAAATTTTGTCGTTAAAAGCCTTATTTTTGCCTTTTCGGAACGACCTTTTAGCGACTATCCTCGCATCGATAGAAATTGGTCCCTAAATATCTTTTGCAACAAAATTTTCACTTTTAGGGACCAAAAAACTTGATCTCTAAACTGCCGCAAGATCCGACGAGGGAAATAGTGGACCATGTGGGTCAAGCCAACTACTTCTACATCGGAAAACAGGGGCATCTCTGAAGTCATGGCCGAAAGCACTAACTAGGGAAAACACCAAGCTATATCTCTATGAATTTGGGGAGTTTATCTAGTGGTACCACTATTCAGCAAAGTCCATCTTTACTAGTAAGGCCCGAGAATGGTACGAGATTGCTGAGTAATGGGTAGGAGTTGCCTGCACCTTCAATTTGTCCATCAGCTATATTTGGCAAAAGAGAGAAAAAGAAAAGAGAGAGACACAAAAGAATAGAGAGGTTTGAGATGAGAAGAAAAAGTGAGTTGGGGTGTGTTGGAAAAAAAAGAAAAAAAGAAGAGAGGTGTGAGATGAGAAACCAAGTGAGATGGGTGGTGCTTGGAGTAATAACAAACTCCTACCAAGTTCCATGGTCTTACCAGCTCCGTCCTCATTCAAACCTGTTAGAGTCTCTGCCAAGACCAACTCAACAAAGCTCTTTCCATCCTCAACCTACTTGGCCACATCAACCAAGATAGGACTAGCTACCCCGTTACTCGGCACCACCAAGAATTGTACAAGTAAGCAGATACTTCTAATCCCCCGAATCCTGTCTACCAGTGAGCTTATTGATCAAAGCCGCAATTGATAGCTCACCATTCCAAACACAAGCCTTGGCCTCATTGGGAAGTAACCCGTAGATCTCACTAATCAATTTGGGATAGCTCGTCAGAGGAATTGGTAGCACCAAATCAGCATTTGGAGGGCACTTTAGTATAGCCTCGAACTCTTTGAAAGTTGACCATTTGGATTCCAAAACCAAACCGCGGCGTTAAGGACAAGTCAATGTCAAGCCTGCTAGGAGGAAACATGGAGTTCAACCCATAACTATGGAAGTTAACATGCTCGACACCATCTAGACTATCCATCCATGCCAACAAACTATCCTGGAAAGACATGACTATGTGGCAAAGATAAAAAACATGGTTTGGGATTAAAGGTTGATGTAGGAAAGGCTTGAGTAAAGACACCTTCATGCAAGATGGAGTATTTATAAGCTAAAACAGAGCAACGGTGGCCAAAGAAACGAAACCCTAAAACCTGGACATCTCGGTCATTCGTGCGTACGCACGTGCCTGTTGCATGCGCACGTTTTTAGTGTGTGCACACAACCATGGCTCGTGATCTTACACTAATAGAGGAGTTTGATCCATTCAGAGCACAACATTCCAAAGATAGTGGGGGGCATGCTAGCATCTTTGTTCGAGTCATTTTAGGTTGTTTAGGTTCTTTGTTCAAGAATTTTTGAGTTGTAATTTTGATATTCTATTCAAAAGAGTCTATCAAATCCATGAAATAAACACAAAAGATTAGTCATTTGAAAGAATACTCAAAATTTTAGCAAAAGGAAGTGGAATTCATTGCATACACTATCGATCTTGAATTATACAAAGTTTGTACAAAATGTGGGGCATCCCCCAATGGCATCCTATACAAGTGTTTCTAAAAAATGAAAAGAAAATACAAAAAGGTATAAAGTGAAAAGGTGTATGGACTATACAAAAAGGTAAAAAGTAAAAAGGTGTATGGACTTAGTCAACCCCCTTGAGGGGGCTTCGAAACACCCTGAGATGGACCCTCACCATCCTCAACATCGTCCTTCTCACTGCCAGAGTCAATGTAATCCTCATCTGAATCAGTTCCTTTAACAACACCACCTGCATGCCCAGATGGGCGGCATCCTGCAAAGAATCGAAAAAACACTCATAATCAATCATGCTAGAACTTCATAAATGATGGGAATTACCAAAGAGAAAGATAACAGACTTAGGACACAAATGCCACTCTTGTACCCTTGGACCATCTCCACCAAGCCTGCCACTATCCTGCAATAGGCCTCCACATATTCCCGAGAAACCTATATTAGAAGAAGGAACGAGGATCAGTACTGATAAAAGGCAAAGAGAAAGAAAACAGAAACTAAGAAGGTAAAAGAATACTTGCTCGACTTGAGGAGGAAGATGATAAGGTACTATGGCCAGCTCAAGGATGGGTAATGCTGCTGTGCCCTCTCCCATTATCAAGGAGACAACAGAAGGCATCACCAGTAATCCCTCAATCACCATCGCAACACCAGTGCCTCTAACAAGTACTATTCCAAGGGCTAGAGCGGGAACCTGGCCTCTTCCTCGACCTCGACCTCGACCTCAACTGGCTGGAAAGATGCCAAGGCCTATCGTAACTCCCTCCAACTGTCCTCCTAAATAGGCCTAGACATAGTCCATGTAGTCCCCCTCCATCAGTAGCCCCTCAACATTATTGCTGCCTTGAACAAAGAGGAGCTCCTCCTTTGTGAAAGAATTCCTTGCCATCATGCTAGCTGGGGGAGATGTTGGAATCCGTGGATAGGCCAGGCTGAGGGACTGACGACAGACCTACTTGGCCAAGTACTAGACTCTACAAAATAGGCCATCCAACAAAAGCTGTTGTCGGGCAACCGCTTAAAGAGCCAGATACCAAGCCTCACCGGCAAGAAGCGCAGCCACCCAAAAATGCCACATGATCTAAATAATGATAAGTATACTAGTAGAAAAGAATCAGAACAGTCAAGGTATATTCAGATAGAAACTCACATGGTCATGGGTAATGGTATCAAGTATCTGCCAATACTTGGTGATAGTGGAAAGAAATTAGGGAAGTTGTCGATCCCTATGGGCCCTCTAGTACCAGATAGCTCGAGGGAACACATCTGGAGAGACATCTCGTAACCCGGGACCCACCTCGGGGAAGTACTCGAAAAACCACATCTGCAAGCAAGCACAAAGAATAGATAAATCAGATAAACAGGCAATAGATAAATGGCACAGAGGAATAGATAGGCAAATAAAGGAAAGGTAGTAAGCAACATACCTCTCACAAGCGCCAGTACCTGCCCAATCCAGTATCACGGTTGCATGAGGCAACACTCGCATAACCGTATACGGTAGCCAAAGTTTTACGGTAACCAAAACTATACCACCCCAGTCATAATCTCTGATCTGGTCCATATCCACTATAGAGGCCAGCAAGCAGAGATAGACCCTATTAGACCTATTCATGAGCAGAACACTTCTGAATAGGTATAACAAGAATCCTCTAGTGTAATGGGCGATCTGAATGTGAGAAATCGGGCAACGGTGTCAGAAACAGGTGTAGAACCACTAGTATGGAACCAACCCACTCTTACAAGGTAGGGCAGTGCCTAGGAAATATCTCAGCGCATCATTCTTGTAAGCAAGGTCAAGGTCAAGCAATATAGAGAGACCACCAACTGGAAGGCCCAATAGCATTGTGAAGTCCTCTGCATCATAATCATCTCACCAAAGTTGGGAAAATGGAAGGTGTCCGTGGTATCCCACTATCTCTCCATAAGGGCTGCAAGTAGGCCATAATCGACCTGAATATCGTCAAAAGACGTGCATAGGGGGTCTAAGTCATATCTATCCACCAATGTCCTAACAGTCACGGAGAGAGATAGGTACCACTCTGCCATACCAGATGTGGAGCCGAAACCGTGCACGGAATGGGAGCGATCCTGTAGAGATAAGGAGGAGATCAGTGAAACCAATAAAAAAAATAAAAAGCGGAAGTGCGACGTAAAATATGGAAGAAGAAAAATATGGTCATACCCTGTAGCCCGTGTGGAATAAATGCTGCTCAGGCTCATGGAGAACTACCAAACGAGGGGCTAGCATTGTCCATCTCAGGAAACCGACCCATCCCGGTCCACAGAGTGTGGGCAGAAGACACATAAGTGGTAGGGTCAAAAGGAGGGAACTGTCTAACCATGATGTAGTCTGTCACAACACAATGGCCAAAATAATGAGAAACAGTGGAAAAAAGGTAGCAAATACGGTGAAAAACTGCAGAAAAATTAACAAAAGCTTAGGTACGTGTGTGTTTATGGGCTACATAAGGCAATGGTGATGGTAGAATGGCAAGCAAGGGCAAACAAACATATACAAATGGGAAACATGTGAGAAAACTCTTGGCATTCATAGAAATAATTGAAAAATCACCCTAAAAGCGCGTATAAATCCATAAAAACATTCAACCTTGGAAGGAAAGCCAAAAAGTCAGAGAAAAAGCAAAAATACCTGAGAATGAGCAAGAAGTAGCCAAAACTCAAAATTGTTCGGTAGAAATAGAGGCCGCGAAGTGAGGAATCCGAAAGGATAAGGAAAAACTCGAACCACCGAGTAACAAAGAAGCACCAAAGTGGAAAAGAAAGAAGCTAGGAAGGAAATGAGAGAATTTTAGAGTATGGTGGAGTGGGAAATGAGGCCACCAAATGAATTGAAACCTTTCGGGTAACGTGAACTGTCTCAGGCTACACTGATTATGCGTGCACACAAGCCTTGTGCATACGCACAAGCTTCATATGTGCACATATCGGCTAGATGTGCACGCACACATTTTATGCTAGCACACGTGTAGTCGTCATGCATGGCTAACTTGTGGAACCCTCTGGACATCCTCATGGCACAGGTATATTCTAAACTCAAACTTAGGCACTAGCACACCTTTCAAGGTACATCATTTTATAAAATTCAGGCATTGGCATGCCTTTCGAGGCGTATTTTATCATCTATGGCATTGGCACACCTTTCAAGGCACATCATACAACATTGGCACACAAATCATCTGGCATAGCAAAAATGTTTCTCATAATCATGTTTGGCATCATGACACACTTGGAAAATCTCAACACCCACAGAGTAAGATTTGGCAAAAACTTGGCATACACTTGGCACCACCATGGTAAATCTTCGCATATGGCAAGTCTTGGCAAAACACTTGGCACCAATTAAATACATTTTGGCAAAACATTCCCAGCTTCTTAGTACATCTTGGCAAAATCGGAACCACTTGGCACCACTTGGCATCTAAATAAACCATGTGTCTTGCTGATGCAAGTGTTGGAAAGGCATCTACTAAACCCCCATGGCTCATTGACACGAGCATAGAAAAGGCATCACTTGGCACCCAATAAACTCCACGTCTTGCCAATGTGAGCGTGGGAGAGACATCTATTAAATCTCCATGACTCGTCGACGCACACATAGAAAGGCACCACTTGGAACCCGATAAACCCCACATCTTGCTGATACGAGCGTGGGAAAAGTATCTTTTAAATCTCCATGACTCGTCGACACGAGCATGGAATGGCATCATTGGGCATCTAATAAACCCCACATCTTACCGATGCAAGCTTAGAATGGCACTTATAATGCCTTCATGACTTGTCGATACAAGCATGGGAAGTCACCACTTGGCATATATTAAACCTCCATGACTTTGTCGATACGAGCATGAAATGGCATTACTTGGCATCTGATAAACCTCACGTCATGCCAATACAAGCGTAGAATGGCACTTATTATACCTCCATGACTTGTTGATACAAGCATAGAAAGACACTACTAGGTATCTATTAAATCTCCATGACTCGTCGATACAAGCATAGAATGACATCACCTAGCATCAAATAAACCCCACGTCTTGTTAATGCGAGCGTGGAATGGCATTTATTAAATCTCCATGATTTGTCGGCACGAGCATGGAATGGCATACATTGGCATCATTCATATCATAATGACATCACTCTAACCACACTGTGGTGTGTATTATCTGGAATAGCTCTTTTTGAAAATTTTTGCAAGATTGGCAAAACTTGGAAAAGAATATAAAGGAACTTGGCATAGAAACGACAAGGTGAGTACGACAAGTATCACCAACTCTCCCCTTCTTAATGCATACTTGGATGATTGCTTGACTGCTTGTTGTATATACTTACTCACGTACGAATTGTTGCATAATCGCCCCTGAACGACACTAATACGATTCCTTGTAAATAAGGATATGTAGGCAACTTGCAAATCCAATCACTTGCATGAATGAATGGCACCACCTTAAGCCTTAGGGTCATGTCAACTATTTGGATAGAATAAATAAGAGAAAAGAAATAAAAGTGTTGTATTTCATTTTACCAAAATAACATTTCATATTAATAAATTATGTTTTTTCATAAAGTAGTTTTGGTATTTTAAAAGAATTTCATTAAGCTCAATTCCTTTCTCACCAAATCTTACTACTTTTGGTAAGAAACAAAATATACGTTTGGTGAGAATCATTTTCTCACCATCTCTCATCATTTCTTACTATTTCTCACTTATTTAACCATTCAATTAAGTGAAGGTTTCTTATTTCACCATTTCTTTTCTTCTCTGTCCAAACCCTTCCGTCCAAACAAAGTGTAAGCAAAAAATAAATAAATAATCAAACACCACATAAGATATAATTAATTAATTTTTTTTTTACCATAACCAATATCATAGTGAGGTATAATTAACACTATAAGATACATGACCAAATCATAATTTATATTCTAATAGATCATAACTAGAGAGATTATGGTGTGTATCATAGAATTTCCTATATAAATGTACATATTTATAAAACTATATTGTATAGTATAATTTGTGGGCGGCTTGAGGCTTAAGCACTCTTCCCAAACCCAACCCACATTGTAATTGGGTTTAAAAATTTTGCCCAATCCATCTTTATGGGTTTAAACCATAATCTCAAGCCCTATAAGTCATGAGCAGATTGGGTGAACTTAGTGGCCATTGGGCCATAGGAGTTCTTCAAAAACCTCATCGTCTTTTTAGTTATTAACTAGTAGGTAATATTCGCAATGCATAGAGATTTATCTTTAAAATGTAAAACTAATTTTGAATCTTAATATTTTTTGTATATAAAAATTTTAACAATTGAAACTCAATTACAAATAGATTTGTTAATGAATGATGAAAATTATTGCTACTGTGTGTGATCCTATGTAAAATAGACTCATAAAAATAATTTTTTCAAAGTTTAAAAAAAAGATATATTCTTGCTAGTCAAGAATATTTATAAAAAAAATGTTAATTCTTGTAAAACAATAAACATAAAATAGCAAAATTAAATGAGAAAATATAATAATTATATACTATTTTATACTAAATTATAGTATTCTAATTAAATATTAATTCTAAAATATAAAATCAAAATATATAATATTTTTAAATCTTTCTCTCATTTACAGGGAGAAAAAATTGAATGCAAAAACTTTTGTTAATACATCTTTAGAAATTAAATTAAATTGTAAAATTATTAATAAAATGTTTAAAACTCTTAAAATATCACTGTTAAGCTTATTTTAAATTACATAGATATTATTGATTTGTTTAAGAATTAATCATTTAAGACTCAATCTCCTATCACATTAATGTAAATAAATTTAAGGGTAAATTACACCCGCCTCTTCTAAAGTTTATAAAAAATATAGTTGGTTATATACTTTTGATATAACTACAGTGGTTTCTCTTGAGATTTTAATTCAAGTAATAATTAGGTCATTTTTCTCAACAATTTGTTAATTCTATGAATATAAAAAAAGAAATTGTCATCTCTTTTATACAAAAAAAGACTAGTTAGTATACTTTTTTTGAACATAACACTCAACACTCCAAAAAAAGGGATGTGAGATTCTTCAAATCATTTCAAAAGAAGTATAAAAATTTCTTACTAAGTTTTGGGCAAATATATAATTTCAAATTGTGAATGTTATATTTAGAAAAAATATACTAAGCAGTTTTTTAGTATTTTTGTGTGTTATATTGAAATATCACGTTTAGGATTACATTGATTAAAATGCTATGTTTGGGGGGGAAAAATTATATTAAGAGGTTTTTTTTGTGTGTTATATTAGAGTGTTAACGTTTGGTAAAACTACGAGTTTTTTTGGAGTGCTACGTTATTACGTTTAGAAAAAATATATTAAAGATTTTTTTAAAAAATATTATATTGTTACATTTGAAAAAAGTACATAGAAGAATTTTTTAGTGTATTACATTAGAATGTTAAATTGGAGTGTTATATTCTTATTCATAATGTGAGATTTGTTTTCATTAAAAATACATAAAAAAAAAAAATTTAGTGTGTTACATTAGAGTGTTAAATTGGAGTGTTATGTTCTTATTCATAATGTGAGATTTGTTCCAGAATGAGAGAAAATCCAAAGCCTCTATAGTGTGGATGGTCAAAATATATAATTTCACATTTAAATAAACCCATTTTTATCCCTCAAAAATTAAATCCAAACGTATAATTGACTACCCTTTTATATAATTTCCATTTTAATAGGATCATTGAATTCATAAGAAAAAATATAAAATTAAACAATTTATAAGATCACATTTTGAGATTTATTAGAGCTTTACCATTTTATTATTAGCATTAAAATTGTAAGAATAAATAATGAATGGTTAATTTTTTTCCATATATCTAACTGCATTTATTATAGATTCTTTTAATATATCTAACTAAATTTATTACAGTATATTATATCTTAACTAATGTTTCTGTGAAACGTATTTGACGATACAGTTCGTTCCAGGTGGAACGGGTCGGACTGATCCACGCTTCTCAAACCTATTTCCGAATGACCAAGCCTACAGTGGAACCTGCACAAGAGTTCAACGGGGAACGAGGAGTCCCCCAGCGAACCCTCCGACGAGCAAGTTAGAAATAGAGGTGAAATATAGAGATGGATTAGAGATAGAAAGCTTAACATTCTTTTTGTCTTCGACGTCTGCTTATATCATCTGGTAATCATTTCGCTGTCCCTTCCGACCTACCATCTTGGCCAAAAGCCTATGCTCTAGCTTGCTTTGTTCATGGTGAGGTCGTTCTGTCTCGACGGGGAGGGGTTATCGCAATAAATGTTGTAAGGGGCTTCATTGATGGTTGATGTGCAGTGTAATAACTTTGCAGGATCTTTGTCTGCTTATATGGCTTGTCCTTCACCTGCCATGTGTCTAAGTGTCATTGGTTTTTAGTGCCATGTTGAGTTCTTGCCATGTTGGGCCTCATTAGTTGAATTACATATTGGGCCCTAAGTGGTGGGCTTGGGTTGTTCATAGTGAGCTATAGCATTCATGGGCTTACCTATGTCAGTAGTCCCCCATTCCCGAGTGCAGCTTTAGTCCAACGAAGGGAATAAAGAAGAAAATGATGGTTGTTAGAGACGGCAGGGCGAAGGTCGAGCGGAGGAGCCGATCTTGAGGGGGGGCCTACCGCGAAGGGCGACCGAGTGGAGGGACCGACCATGAGGAGGCCGACAGCGAAAGGTAACCAAGTGGGGGGCTGACCATGAGGAAGGCCGACCGCGAAAGGGACCCGAGTGGAGAAACCGACCATGAGGAAGGCTGACCGCGAAAGGTAACCCAGTAGAGGGACCGACCATGAGGAGGTTCGATCACAAAAAGTACCCTAATGGAGAGACTAACCACGAGGAGGGCCGACCACGAAAGGTACCCGAGTGGAGGGACCGACCATGAGGAGGGCCGACCGCAAAGGGTGATCGAGTGGAGAGACCAACCATGAGGAGGGCTGACCGCGAAGGGTGACCGAGTGGAGGGATAAGTGGCGACGCGCGAGGCTCGAGGAGTGGTAGGGGCACGTGGTGAAGTGAAGTGGAATAGATAGGGAAGGGGAAAGGGAGCGGGAATCGTGGTCCTACACGTGGTGGAATCTCGTAGTGGGGAAGGTTATGCGTTGAGTAAGAAATAAAACGATAGGTCAATATAAGGTGTTGAAAAGACAGTTTTGGCGGATTTTTGAAAATTTTCAAACTGGCGAAAATTAATTATGACCCTTGGAATATAGGCAAGCCTTAGGCTTTTGGTATTATTCATTTTACCTATCTCTTCGCAAAAAACCAAAACATCCTATAAGTGAACTCGTTCGTTGCCAGTGATACACCCCTACAACACTTTGTGAACTTTCTTGTGCCCGCATCCGAAGCCATTTGCAGACACACAAGAAAGATGGCCCAAGAGGAAGCAACAACCGTAAGGGTTGATCCATTGGGTGACGACGATGCGGTGGATTTGGTGGAGCAGTATCGTATGGAGCGTAGGGAAGGAGGGGTAGTCGGTGAGGCGGTGCGGGCTCGTCCTTGGATGATGATTGCAGCCCCGAAACCTATTAGCCAGGTGGAGCCGGACCACTAGCACACCAAGCTGGACAGATCTACGCTTACAGCAGAGGAGTTGGAGAGAATAAGGAGGAAGTACCAGATTCCCTCGGAGATAGGGTTAAGATTGCCCACATCTAAGGAAAGGGCGTCGGATGTGCGACCGGGCGAGTTCATCTTGTACGGGGAGGTGTTGCAAGGGGGTTTGAGGCTATCGCTCCCCCAAGTGGTGGTAGATGTGTTGAACAAGTTAGAGGCGGCGCCAGGGCAGCTGATGCCGAACGCCTAGAAGATAGTGATGACCTGTGCGAGTGCCTGGCTGCAGGCGACCGGAGGGGCGGCAATGGCAGTGGAGGAGTTCTTCTCCTGCTACAAGGCCCCCAGTCAGCAGGAGACTTGGGTTACTCTGTAGGTGGTTGCGGGGCGAGGGCTGGTGACAGGTCTTCCATCTTCAGTGAAAGGGTGGAGGCCGAGATGGTTCTTTGTGACGGCGGACGGTGGGACAGGAATTTGCACGACGTGGAAGGTCCCCACCAAATCAATCAAGCCCAAGTTGGACGGGGCGGCCGAAGACCGAGTGAAGAGGGTGAGGGAATAGAGGGAGGAGAAGGGAGTAAGGTGGAACGAGCTGGTCCTTCCGTCAACGTTGTTTGCCCTGAACTTGCGTCCGCAATTGTTGAAGGAGGATCCGGCAAGGGAGAAGTTGGAGAGGCAACAGAAAGCAGAGGAGGAGGAGGAAAGGAGATTGTTCGCCCGAGCGAACAAATATAAGGAGACACAACTGGGGCCTGCTTCGAAGTTGGTGCTGAAGGAGAGGATCCGACCTCGTCCTAAACCTTTAGGGGACAAGAACCTGACTAAGTTTGCCCCCTTGCCACAATCCGTAGACCCACTGAATGAGAGGGGCAGACGAGAGGTGGAGGCAGGGCTGAGGAAGTTGAAGAAGAAAAGAGTCACCACTGGGGGGGCACAAGATGCGCCCGTTTTGAAGAAGATGAGGGTTGGTAGTGAGGACAACCCTATGGCGGAGAAGGCAGGGGAAGGGGGGGTGGAGGTTACTCCAGAGGGGGTGGTTGTCCCAGAGGCACAAGGGGACGAAAGTCAAGGGGCCCAAGCAGAAAAAAAGCACATGAGTGCCATGGGCCCCGAGATGCAAGTGGAAAGCACGTCGGCTGGCCCTGAGGAGGGGGCAAAACAGCAGCCAAAGGGGGGTCCTGCACCCCAAGGAGAGAGAGAGGGGGTCAAGTTAAAGGCTGCCATCTACCACGTTTCAGCAGTGTCTGGGCGACTGAAAGGAGAAGGAGGCCCAGCCAAGACAACTGCAGATCGCCTCTTGGGAGTATGGAAGACACAGTCGTGCACTCGGTGGCCAATTTCACTGAGGTTGAGCTGCTAAAGGGGTTGTGTTCTGCCCAAATGGAGGCGACCGCCTTAGCAGGGGCCCTTCTGAGCAAGACGGCGTCTGCAAGAGGCAAAGTGAGGCCACTGAAGGCTAAGTTAGAGGAGGTGAAGGTCCAACTTGAAAGTTTGAAGAGGGAGAGCGTAGATTGGAGGAAGGCCGCGCGAAGTACGTGTGCCATGGGGCTGGAAGAGGCCTAGAAGGCGAGGAAAATGGAGGTGTTGGCGATGGTGCAGAGAAATGTTGCCAACCGTGCCCATGCTGAGCTGCTCGCGACCAAGTTGGAGTTGGAAACAGAACGTCGCAAGGTGGTGTCGCTCGAGTTCCAGTTGGTTGGCGAGCAAAAAAAGCTGGAAGAGGCCCAAAAAGCCTGCACCGTCGCCAACGAATGGTGGGATGAAGCATTGACCTGTAACGAAGATCTTCGTGCTCGGTCGATCAAAGAAAAAGAAGAAGCAGATCTGAAGATCGCTGAGCTAGAGAGGACATTGGCAGACGAGCGGGCCAAGTTAATGGAGGAGAAGGCGGGGTTGGAGAAGGCTTTGGAGAAAGAAAAGACCAAGTCAGCCTCTGAAAGGGCAGCGTACCCCGACTTATGTGTCACAGTAGTAGAGCAGTTCATGGGGTCTGCTGACTTCCAGATGGCTATCGATGCCGCGATCGCCAGCAACTTGGCAAGAGAAAGGTCTGAGGGGGGCTGGCCCGTCGGGAGTGACCACTGGGAGCAGGAGTGAAGAAGAAGTGATCATGAGTTTCCAGCGGTCGGACTTCTACAAACATGAGATGGCTGAGTTCTGGGACAGCGGCTGGAAGATGTTTAAACGCAAAGCAGAAGAGCTGTTCCCAGACTTGAACTTGAACACTGTTAGAATAGATGAAGACGATGTGGCCTAGACCCCCTTAGACGAAGGTGTTGACGAAGAAGACCTTGCTTCGAGTGAGGATGAATGATGAATGTAAAATTTTGCACTTTGTTTGTAAATAAAATTTTTGGTGCTGTTTTGTTTGTTGTTTTTTGTTGGGTGTGGGCGTGTAACTTCTATAATGAACTTATGTGTAAGTTTTTGAATAAATGAAATTATGAGTTGTGTTGTTGTTGTTGTTTTTTTTTTTTTTTTACTATTGTCTTTATTTGTTGTGGATTCTGCAAATGATGAGAATTCTTGCTCACATAAGGCTTGTGTAAAAATCATAGTAAAGGTTGAGAAGTAGGGAGCCAATCTATCTTGTGAGAAAATTATGATGCAAAGAATGTTAACAATGAGAACGTTGAAATGTAAAGGTCATAAAAAGTGTTAAGTCATGTGGTCAGAGTGTTGGGGAAAGTGTGAGAGTGAAAAGGTCTCAAAATGTGATAGTCTTGAAATGTTAAATGGTTGGCAAATGAAAGTTAAAAAATGTAAAGAATGTTAAGAGGCGTAAAAGCATGGACCTGGAATTTGACCAAGTATGGAAACTATGCTACAAACATGAAGCTGTAAGAATGCTTGAGCCATAATTAACTCAGTCTGGCTGAGCCCTTTGTGCTCAGGCTGGCTGAGGCTTTAAATAACTCATTCGGATTGAGCCCTTCGTGCTCAGTCGGGCTGAGGCTTTAAGTCACTTAGTTTGGCTGAGCCCTTCGTGCTCAGTCGGGCTAAGGCTTTAAGTAACTCAGTCTGGCTGAGCCTTTCGTGCTCAGTCGGGCTGAGGCTTTAAGTAATTCAGTCTGGTTGAGCCCTTCGTGCTCAGTTGGGCTGAGGCTTTAAGTAACTCAGTCTGGCTGAGCCCTTCGTGCTCAGTCGGGTTGAGGCTTTAAGTAATTCAGTCTGGCTGAGCCCTTCGTGCTCAGTCGGGCTGAGGCTTTAAATAACTCAGTTTGCTTGAGCCTTTTGTGCTTAGTCGGGCTGAGGCTTTAAGTAACTCAGTCTGGCGGAGGCTTTAAGTAACTCAGTCTGGTTGAGGCTGCAAACAGGGTGTTATTGAAATACCACGCAGATAACTGAGATATAAGAGTGTTGTCACTTATAGCGTAGCCCATTGAGAATAAATTTACACTATGCGAGAGAAAGACAGCAACATCCAAGTACGTAGATTGTCAAAAAGAACATATAACAATTGATCAATACAAAAAATACAGCTTTTACTGAAAATAACGCTTCAAGTGCTCGGCGTTCCATGGATAGGGGAGGTCTCGGCCTTCCATGTCCTGAAGTCGGTAAGTACCCAGGCGAGGTCTGGCCTTAACAATGTAAGGTCCCTCTCACTTGGCTTCCAGCTTGCCCTTAGCCGAATTTTTGGTGGCAAGAGTTGCTTCGCGCAAAACAAGGTCCCCAATAGAGAACTCCCTCGGTCGGACTTTGCAGTTGTAGTGTGTTCTCATTTTTTGTTGATATGAGGCCCGTCTGACGGTAGTGGTCTCTCGGAGCTCTTCAATCAGGTCCAGGTCTGCCTGACGCAGCTTTTCAGTTAGTTCCGGATTCGGGTGCAGAACACTTGGGGTGGGCAGACCGATTTCCACTGGGATGACCGCCTCAGCGCCATATGTTAACCGGAAGGGGGTCTCCCCAGTGGGGGTTCGGGCGGTAGTGCGGTAGGCCCAGAGTACGTTCGGTAATTCCTCAGCCCAGAGTCCCTTAGCAGCTTCCAACTTAGTTTTGATGATCTTTAGAAGAGAACGGTTGGTAACCTCAACTTGGCCATTGGCTTGGGGATGACTTAGGGAAGAGAAACATGGCTGGATTTGAAGTTCTGCACAGAATTTCCTGAATTTGGCATTGTCGAATTGTTTGCCGTTGTTGGAGACAATGGCTTGAGGGATGCCAAATCGACACATGATTGACTACCAGATGAATCTGGTTGTGTTCCGCAAGATAATTGTGGCAAGGGGTTCCGCCTCCACCCATTTAGTGAAGTAATCAATGGCGACGATTGCGAACTTGGTTTGGCCTCGGCCAGTGGGCAATGGGCTAACTAGGTCGATCCCCCATTTGGCGAATGGGTAAGGACTGCAAAGTGTGATCAATTCTGTAGGAGGAGCATAGGGGATGTTGGCAAAACGTTGGCACTTATTACATTTAAGCACGAAGTCAGCCGCATCTTGATTGAGAGTAGGCCAAAAATAACTAGTGCGAAGTATTTTGTGGGCTAGTGACCTGGTACCCGAATGATTACCACATATACCCTCATGGACTTCCTTCATCACGTAGGTTGCTTGAGCTGGATTGAGGCATTGCAGGTATGGGCGTGAAAAGACACGTTTGTACAAGAGGCCGCTGACGAGAAATAGAAAGTTGTCGGCCGCCCATGGAATAGGTTCATTTTGGAGGAAGTGGACTTGCTGCTGGTTTGGGGAAATGGTAGGGTGGGCCAGGTACTCGAGGCGGACACCGTGGCTGAGGTCTGACTGGTCTGCAGAAGCTAATTGAGCCATCTCATCTGCCTTGGAGTTTTCTGCCCGAGAGATGTGCTTGATATGGAAGGTGTTGAAGAGGCGAGCAAGGGGGAGTGCAATATCCCTGTAAGCCCGCATTGTGTCTTCCTTGGCATCGAATTCCCCTATAATTTGTCCGACAATGAGCTGGGAATCGCTGAACACTTGGATATGGCTAACACCAATGTCTCTGGCTAGGCAGAGACCTGCTATCAATGCCTCATATTCGGCCTCATTATTGTTTGCGTCGAACAAGAAACGGAGAGCACACTTAAAATAACCACCCTCGGGGATGGTGAGGATAAGACCAGCCCCACTGGCTTCTTTGCGGGATGATCCGTCGATGTTGAGGGTCCAAGAGTGGGGGTCTTCTGCCTCAGTCTAGGGTCGCAGAGGTGGTGAGGCCCTGGTCGGAGTGAGATTAGTGAATTCTAAGATAAAATCGGTGACAGCCTGCCCTTTGATCGCTGTTCGAGGTCTGTAGGAGATGTCAAACTGGCTGAGCTCGACCGACCATTGCATGAGTCTGCCGGACAGCTCTGGTTGTTGCATTATCTTCTTCAAGGGTTGGTCAGTGAGGACCACTATGGAATGGGCTTGGAAATAAGGACGGAGTCGTCTTGAGGTGGTGACCAAGGCCAAGGACATTTTTTTTAGTAGTGGGTAGTTCTGTTCTGCGCCTCTGAGAGCCCGGCTAATGTAATAAACCAGACGCTATACTAAACCGTCCTCCCGGATGAGGGCTGCACTGACTGCGGCGCTGGAGACGGCTAAATAGAGAAAAAAGGGCTCACCTGTGAGTGCCTGAGAGAGTAAGGGGGGGTTGGCCATGCACTGCTTCAATTGTTGGAAAGCCTCTTCAGACTCGGTCGTCCACTCAAAAGTTTGCCGAAGAACTTTGAAGAAGGGGAGACACTTGTCCGTTGCGCGGGAAATGAAGCAGTTAAGGGCGACGACTCTACCAGTAAGCCTCTGAACCTCCTTAACCGTTCTGGGTGACTGCATTTCGATTAAGGCCTTGATTTTTTTGGGGTTAGCTTCGATGCCCCGCTGACTGACCATGAAACCCAAGAACTTCCCAGATCCTACGCCAAAAGCGTATTTCTCCGGGTTGAGCTTCATTTGGTACTTTCGTAGGGTGTCGAAGGTCTCTCGCAGGTCGGCCAGATGATCAGTGGAGAGTTTGCTCTAGACTAGCATGTCATCGACATATACTTCCATGTTCTGGCCTATCTGATGATGAAAGATAGCGTTGACCAGCCGTTGATAAGTGGCACCGGCATTCTTTAACCCAAACGGCATGACACAATAATGGTAGGTTCCCTCGTTGGTGATGAAGGAGATGTGTTCCTGGTCAGACGGGTGCATCAGAATCTGGTTGTACCTAGAGAAGGCATCCATGAAGCTGAGCATTTGATGCCCAGCCGTGGCATCGACAAGTAGATCTATGCGAGGAATGGGATAGTTATCTTTGGGGCATGCTTGGTTGAGATCGGAATAGTCGACACAAAGTCGCCACTTACCATTGTTTTTACGGACTAGGACCACATTTGACAGCCATCTGGGGTAGTCCACGTTTTTGATGAATTGTGCTTCAAGGAGCTTATCTACTTCAGAAGCAATTAGGGTATTACGTTCCGGGTGGAAAATGCGCTGCTTTTGGCGAAAAGGTCGAAAATAGGGCTCAATGTTGAGACGATGAGTGATGAAGGAGGGGTCAATACCCGGTATGTCGGAGTGGGTCTAGGCAAATATGTCGTTGTGCTCAATCAGGAGGGCAGTAAGGTCGGCCTTGGCCTGGGAGGATAGTTGGCTGCCGATCTTGGCGGTTTTTGTTGGGTTGGTGGGATCGATGGGGACCTCGATAAGCTCTTCCACTGGTTCCCCTCTGACCAGCTCATCCTCGTCCCTGACGTCGAGCCCTTCAATGATCATAGCCTCCTTTAGCTTGACCTCTTTAAGTGAAGCGACGTAACATTCCCTGGCCACGGTCTGGTCGCCCCTCACTGTGCCGACTCCAAGGTCGGTGGAAAATTTGATGGCAAGATGGAAAGTGGATGTGATAGCTTGGAAAGCATTTAGGGCGGTGCGGCTGAGGATGATGTTGTAAGCAGAGGGATAGTCGACGACGAGGAAGGTGAGCAACTTTGTGGTCTACCGTGGGTATTCTTCGATTGTGATGGAAAGATCGATGGAACCGATGGAGGTCACGCGATCTCCAGTAAAGCCTACCAGTGGGGTTTGAAGAGGGGACAGACTTTCTTCCCCAACCTTGAGTTGGCGAAAGGCATTGAGGAAGATGATGTCTGAAGAATTGCCGTTGTCGATGAGAACTCGTCTGACTTTGTAGTTGGAAAGGAGAGCAGGGATGACAAGGGGCTCGTCATGGGGGTAACGGATGCTTGTGCAGTCGGCTTCCGTAAAGGCGATGGGCTCCATCTACTGCTTGGGCTGTTTCGAAGGGCGGTCTAGTGTGGCAACTTCTTTATCTGCGCCCTACCTTATTTTTCTGAGTTCTGCCCGCTGGGCTGAGCGGGATGGTCCTCCACAAGCGAGCCCACCAACAATAACTCTGATCTTTCCGACAGGGGGGGCAGGATTGTTTTGTGCCCGGGGTTTCTGCGGAGGTCTATCATGACCTTGGTTAGGTTGGGCAGGTTGTCGAAGAGGGGTGCGCCGGCGGTTGTTTCTGATCGGTTCAGTCCTTTGCCTTTGCTGAGAGCGAGCCGCCGTGAACTGACTAAGACGTCCCTGACGTATCAAACCCTCGACCTGGTCTTTGAGGTTAACACACTCCTCGGTATTATGGCCGTGGTCCTGATGAAAGCGGAAGTATTTGGATTGGTCTCGCCGATTGAAAGGAGACCGTGACGGTTGGTGCCATTTTAGGGGATAGTCTTGTTGGATCTGGTTGAGGACTTGTTCCATGGGGGAATTGAGGGGTGTGTATCGCTCGAACCGGCCTGGCGGTCGGGCTGGCGCCGATCGGTCGGCTTGGGGTGGTCGGTCGGTATACTGAGGTGTTGGGTGTTTTTGTTTTCGGAGTCCTTTCTTTTCTCTCTGGGGTTGGGTTTTTGGCTACTGGATCTTGTCGGGCGGTTAGGGAATCTTCTGCGTTCATGTATTTTTAGGCTTTGGAAAGTAGGGTTGCTATGGAGGACGAGGGGTTTTTAGAGAGGGAGAAGAGGAAGTCAGATGATCATAGACCGGCCATGAAGGCCGTGAGGATGACCTTGTCATCATTTTCCCCTACTTGCAGGGCTTCGGTGTTGAAGCGGGTGATGAAGTTGCGCAGCGACTCTCCCTTGGTCTAGTCACTTAGGTGTTGGAAGGTGAAGACAGAGTCTGTTGGCAGTTGACTGAACAAGAGTCGTGCCGACCCCTTAAGAGTTATAGGGAATGCGCGACACATGATTTCGTCAGGGAATGCATGGAGGATCATGAGGGTCCTGTAAGTTTCCAAATGATCGACCGGGTCCGTTGTGCCGTCGTAAGAGTCAAGCGAGGGCATTTTGAATTTAGGAGGTAAGGGTTTGTCCCTGATGGAGGCAATGAAAGGTGAGTTAGCTGTGGTGGATGGTTTATTCTGCATGTTCTGCATGACTCCTTGTAGATGGAGCTTCATGGCTTGGAGTTCTGCATCCCAAAGAGGAACGTTGTCACCACCGGAATGCAGTGGGGGCTGAACGCTACTGGCCTCCCCCTCGGGGGTGGGTGCCTGGATCGACGGATGAGGGATCCGGGGAGGCGGGTTCATATCTGGAGGATGAGGTTGCAAGCCCTCCAAGTTGGGCGGGTAGGGCTATTGGACAGGATGACTCGAGGCTCGTTCTTGGTTGAGTGGTATATCTGGAGGTGGTGGTTCGGCGAGGCGGTTAATGTTGTTGGTGAGTTCGGTGAAGTACTGTGGTGGGTTGTCTGGATTAAGAGAGTCGGCTTGGTGATCGGCAACATTGTTGTGAGAAGCCATGGATCTAGTCGTGACCATCCACCTTGGTGGGTGGCAGGAAGGGGTTATTGGGAAAGGGTCTCCGGCGGCAATGAACACAACTGGCGTGTGGAACAAAAGGATTCCCACAGACGGCGCCAACTGATGATACAACGTGTTTTAGATGGAACGGGTCAGACTGATCCACGCTTCCCAAACTAGAGTCTGAGGTATCAAGCCCACAGTGGAACCTGCACAAGAGTTCAACGGGGAACGGGGAGTCCCCCAGCGAACCCTCCGACGAGCAAGTTAGAAAGAGAGATAGAATGTAGAGATAGACTAGAGATAGAGAGCTTAACCTTCTTCTTGTCTTCGACCTCTGCTTATATCCTCTGGTAATCATTTCATTGTCCCTTCCGACCTGTCGTTATGGCCGAAAGTCTATGCTCTACCTTGCCTTGTTCATGGTGAGGCCGTTCTGTCTCAACGGGGAGGGCTTATCGCAATAAATGCTGTAAGGGCCTTCATCAATGGCTGATGTGCAGTGCAACAACTTTGCAGGATCTTTGTCTGCTTATGTGGCTTGTCCTTCTCTTGCCACGTGTTTAGGTGCTATTGGTTCTTAATGCCATGTTGAGCTCCAGCAGCGTTGGGCCTTAATATTTGAGTTATGTATTGGGCCCTAAATGGTGGGCTGTATCATTTGTGGGCTTACCCGTGTCATAATTAATAAGATAAAATGTCACATCAAACCCATAATCATTTCACTTTTTCTTTTACAAACATTACATTCAATTACAAAAAATCTAACTATATTTCCAGACACAAAAATTTTAACTTATTAAAATAACCTAATAAAACAACCAACTTCTCAAACGAGGCTATTGAGACAAGAATTTAGGAAGAGAGGATTATTGGCCATGTTTAGTGTAATTTTTTTCAAGATAATTAAAGTAAAAGCTATAAAGAAAAATAAAAACTAGAAGCACTCTTCTACTAACTTCTTGATAATCATTTAAAAAAATGTTTAATTAAGTTATTTTTACTTTAGAGTGAGAAGTAGAAGTTAATGTATGACATGAATTCTTTGGGGGAAAAAAAAAAAACCTTATAAGATCTAGTAAGTTACAACAAACAAAGCCTTACAAGGTTGACCCAAAGCCTAAACCAAACCAAACTATATTCATATTAGTATAAATATTCACAAAATAAATAAATAAATAAAGAAGGGAGGATAACATTAATTCATTTGGGCAAATTAGTTGATTGAAGTGTTGGGCCACAAAGACAAAATGAACAAATCATCAATTGTTACGAATGGAGTGACAGAGGCATTACACAGAAGTTTTCTCTAGCAGGTTGCCTCTTATCTTGTCAATCTCAGAGAACACGTGAAAATTTCTCCCACATCATGTCCTCTGAGAGAAATGTTGACTGTTCAGTTTTACTTGACGAAGAAACCAAAATCTTGATGGTGTAGTTATGCAATTGAACAAAATTAATAACAAAAATGTTACATTTACTCAATATCTAAATGCACACATAAATTATCATAAAAAAGTAGCTGCTTTAATTGATCAATCCTTTCACATATATTCATCTCAAAAAAATCCTCACATAGCTTTGAAGCAACAAAAACCCAGATACAGCTAAATACTAGACAGCCAAAGAGAAGCAAGCAAATACATGAGAAGATATATCACCAGTTTGTGAACACTGCAAACAAAGACGAGGAATTAAGAAACAGAACTGTAAAAGAATCAAATACAGTGTTGTTTACGCTGGTGGTGAGAAGAAAAGATCACGCCTATCTATGACACCATACCATTGGATGGGAAGTTAGTGAGTTTTGGGCAATCTATCTTCTCCAAGTAATTCAAGTTTGGAAATAATGTCTGGAGTTCGCTCCAATCCATCTTCAAGTCATGTAAGTACTTCAGACGCAATTCTTTAACCTCCTTCCACTTCTCCACATTGTTGAGTTTCTGAAATTGACCCAGATCAGAGAACTTACCTCCTCTGATGTAGAGTTTCTTTAAGTTCTTCAGTGTTAAAGGACTCAGCCAACTAGGTGTATTCAGTCTAGGGAAACACTGAAGGTCCAATTTTATCAGTCCTGAGGGAAGCTCTGCATTTGATACACGTTTAAATGCCAATGTTCTTGTCAGAGCATTTTTGATAGCTGCTGTTCTTTGTTCTGCTGCAGGTTTTACAGAGCCCCTTCCCCATGCGATTGTCAGCTTGGTAAGGGCTTTGAACTTGCTTAAAGCGCTCAGATCTGTGTCTGAAGGAAACGCATTGACACCAGTGTGAATGCTCAATTTTCTCAGCTTTGGCAATTTCCTTAAATCATCAAGAGTGCAGGACCCCCTTGAATCTCCAACCACAAACCCACTGAGCACTTCGAGTTTGGAGAGCGATGCAAGCCCCTTGGGCATCAAATCAAGCAGGTAGCACTCGGACATGTCCAAGTGTGTCAAATTCTTGAGCCGCCGAATTTGATTGGGAATTACCTGAAGGTTGTGACAAGCTCTAATGTCAAGGATTGTGAGCTTCTTGAGCTTTGAAATGGACCTGGGAAGCTCTGTAACTCTGGAGATTCCTTGAAGGCTCAAAAACTGCAGTTGTGTGACATTTTCCAAACCATCCAAAACATTGGCATTTCTTTTCTTCATAGCCGTGATATCCTCAACTTCAATGTGATGGGTGGGCGAGGTCTGCCACCTTCCCAAGTAAAGAACTTTGACATTTTTCATCTTTGAAAACCATTCAGGGTTGAAGTTGAGAATAGTTTCATCAACATTGAACAATGCGTGAAGCTTTCCCAAATCCTGAATTTTTGTTAATCCTTCACCTTTTAAGCATGCCCGGAGAGAATGAGAGTTGTGCTCTTCCGCATTACTCTCATCATAAAAATCGAAGAAGTAAGTGTTTTTGGCAAACTCAATCACCATAGAACGAACAAAAGGGTTCATCTTGCAGATGTTTACTCCATGTCTAGGATATTTGCGCACCGGCTCAATGAAGCCCATATTAATAAGCTTGTCGAAGAACTCATTGGCAAACTGCTCTGGTGTCTTTCCACTTCCTTCACTGCCAATGGGAGGTACAAAACCCTCTCCAACCCACCAGTATATCATGACCCTCTTGTTTATTTCAACATTTTCCGGGAACACTGAAAAACATAGCAGACAGAACCTCAACTGCTCCTCGAGCTCTTTGTAACGTGTCTTAAATTGTTCAGAGTTCCAGCATTGCTCGATCACCTCGTTCTTGCCAACGTTGGCTAAGTTGATGTATTCCGAACCATTTGACCACAGATGGAGAGCCGCATCGGACTCATCAGGCTCATCCTTGTGCTTGGAAGAGATCTGCTCCTTCAGTTTCTTTACCATCTTCTTCAATTCCCGGTACTCGTCTGCACTTCCCCTCGCTTCTTTGAGGTTCTTGAACCTCTCACACACCAGTTTGATTTGATCTCCGTACTTGGTGATCCTCTTGGAAGCAGTGGCAATGGAATTCAGATCTGCCTCGATCAATTTAGAAAGCGCCTCAGCCTCACTGTGGCTTCTGTTGTTGGTGGTGGTGGGTGGTTCGTCGATTTGGGTCGTATTGCTGGAGGAGGAAGTGCGGTTGGTGTCTCCTACCGGAACGATTCCGTTGCAAGTGCCAGAGGAAGAAGGGTTATCAGGCGGTGATGAAGCCATATTGGTCGACCTGTTTTGATGAAAAACAGAGAATGAAAAGAAGACAGGTATTCCGAAGAGAGATTCTAGTTACAGAGAAGATGAAGAGAGAGATGAGAGTTTTGGTTACAGCAATGTATATCATGAAAAACTTTTTATGAAAATAATCATAGAAGTTTTGTGACTCTTATAAAGTAATTTAAAGTTCATAACTCTTTTAATTATTTTGTTGAAAATTTTTGTATGATTCCTAATTTTTCTCTTTTGGTTATCACTTTTTTCTTCCAATCTTAGTTGGCATCTTCTCTGACATTGCCCACGTTGCTTTCATAGGGCTACCACCACAGGGGGAAATTATAGTATATTTCCGGAATATCACATGTTTTACTTTCTAATTAATCATTATTTATTATGGCCTTTCATGTTTTTTAATTATCTAATACAATATTTTACTTACCCACATTTTCTACTAATTATAATATTATGAAATATTACGTATTTATATTTTGAAATTATTAAATAATTACTCCACCACCAAGAATTTTTGGGTGAGAGAAAGGTAGTCATGTGATACATTGAATTTGACAAGAATTTTTGGGTGAGAGAAAGGTAGTCATGTGATACATTGAATTTGACAATATGGGCTATTATATTTATGTTGACTATTTTGGAGACGGTAGAGAGTATATAAATTGGTGAAAAGTATCACTTGGCAGTGTCATTTGTATCCTTCCAGCATACAAATTTTTTTTCCTACCACCCAACAACATATTTATTTTTTAAGTTAAATTACAAATACAATCATTGAAATTTGTTTAAAATACGGATTGCTTATTGTGATTTTTAAAATTACAAATAATCTCTTATTAAATTTTTTTATTTAATAGAATTAGCAGAAAAAATAAAATTCTTAATTGCTCTCTATATAAGACTAAAATTATCTGAATTGTTAATTGAAATATATTTATAACATCATTAAAAATTGTTAATTGACTTAATATTTATTAATAAAACGGAAATTTGTTATGCAATTAGAAACTTTAAAGGGCGAGATGTAATTTTCAGAACTATATGAGACAATTCATATTTGAGCAAACTTCAAAGGATATATTTATAATTTGTTATATTATTTATTTATTTTCAATTTCATGCGAAGGGCACCATTGCAAATTGCAAAATTGCAAATTCAGTTTAACCACCTAGCTCTCCCCTTCCCTGCACTAGTCATTGCCTCTACCACCAATCACCACCAATATAATGCCCCACTACCACCTTCCTTTATTCTTGCATGACTCTTTCTTAATCCGTGTCTCGCCACACCATGAATATATAACTTTGAAAACTCTTAACCACTATTATGCAAAAACCTAGTTTCAATCACACAATAAAAAAAGAAAAACAAGAACAACACACACACAAACACAATATATACGTGGTTCAAGGAGACACCTATGTCCATGGCGGAGAAATGAATCAAAACTCACTATACGCAATAAGGATTACAAAACACTCCTCAGCTCTCTGTTTTTCTCTTAACCTTAAAACATATACACTGATACAATATATAAAGTAAAGTCTGTGAGGCAAAAACTAGCATTACAGATCCATAAATATCAATTTTGGCCCGCCCCCCAACCCTTCTAGCTGGGAGTTCAATAAATACAACACACCTCACAACAATCACATTTCTCCTAAACTTCAACCACTACCATTAACAACCAACAAAAAAACTATCTGCCATTAAGACAATGATACAGACCATTAAAAGTGGTGTTCTAAAGTAACCACTAATGATGTGGCATCCATTAAAAAAAAAAAAAAAAAAACAAACAAACAAACAAAAAGACACAACACTGTGATAGTGGATGTGACCCACTGCCACATCATTAGTGGTGACACTAATTAGTGCTCTCATTCATTCTTCCTGCCATTATCTTCAGTAAACCCCCAACCTTGCCACTATTAACAAACAATTGCATCTACCTCTAGTTGAAAATTTAATTTTAGTCTTCAGTACTGCCACCATCAAAACTCATTTCCATATAATATGCAAGAGAGAGATGATCGACCATCATCGTTTTCCTCAACACCTCTCCCTCTCCAGCTCATTCCCATTACCTACTCTCTCTCCTTCAATCCACCCCCAATGCCTCCTTCCTATTTCTAGCCTCGCTTCGTCGCTTCTTTCTCCTCCGCAGCCCCACCCTCCGTCGGCTTCTTTTCTCCCTAACCCTACTCTTACCCATCGTTTGCGCCTCATCTTTCTCTTCTTACCTTCATTGGTTCCTTCCTCCATCACTGTTGCACCCAATTCTTCCAGTTCCACCGTTGACTCCGTTTCTCACAACCCACCATCAATTTCCTCTCCTTTCCAGCTTACCTCTGTCAGCCACTACTGCATCCTCCTTCCTTCAATCCCACCATCAACTCCCTTTCCCACAACGCATTGTCGACTTCTTCTCCAATGCCCACTCTCTCTGATGTAGAACAAGTAATTGAAGAATTTTTCGAATAATTGGACTGACGAAAGGCAAACAAAAAGTCAAACTGAGAGTAAAACGTTACAAAAACTCGGAATCCTCCCAAATTTGATAGTCTGATGATAGGAAATGATGTTTTAAATCAAAGTCGCTCCATGGATTTTAGCCACATTCCTTTGTTTAGACTCTCAAATTAGTTATTTTTCTGTTTTAAGAAAGTTTTGTTTTAGTAATAATTTTATTTTGTGAAGTCTTTTTAGCGCTATGTTTTGGCCTATTTCTAATGTTTTCTATTATTGGCTTCACTAAAATTTTCTATTTTTGCTATTTTTATTTTTATTTTTATTTTCATACTTAACAAAAAATTATCCTAATTAATTATTTCTTTATTCAGGTAGGGTTTTATTTATTATAAATAATGATATATACACCTTAGGGTAATGTAACTTTTAATCAATATAATTCAGTTTCTTTTTACAAGTTCATTTTTTTTCTTCTTCTTCTTGTGGATCCAAAGTGTTCTTTGTTTGTTAGAACAATATCTATTGTTGTGTGATATTTTCCACTGCGTCTCTCTCTCTCTCTCTCTCTCTCTCTCTCTCTCTCTCACTCTCACACACACACATATATGTAATATACACACAGATAAACTTGTGGGTTTTTTTAGAGCAAGTTAACTCATTGGGTTTTGTTTTTTTAATTATTTAAGTAGTTATTTAAATATAAATTGCCCTTTGTAATTATGAAACTTACAAAACCACTCATATTAGATTTTTTTTCCTTTAACAGAGTTAACGGAAAAAAAAAAAATGAAATTTTTTAACTTCCTTTCAATACAACAATGTAATTATCATAATTATTAATTGAAATATATTACTGACACCATTAAATTTGGTAATTGATTTAATGATTAATCATAATGAAAAGAGTATTTGTGACGCAATTAGAAATTTTAAATGGTGTATTGTAATTTCTAAAATTATAAGGGGCCATTTATATTTTTAACAAACTTAGGGGATGCATTCATAATTTGCCTGTTTATTTAGAAAAATTCTATTTTCATACACCTACTTATCTCAGTGTACACACTTCATGAAACATTATTTTAATGACAATTATACTCTAAAGTAAAATGAGCATAATAGACATCAAAACACACCCATAATATTATATCAAAATATTCTCTGTACACATTTAAAAAAAAAAAATCTCAGTGCATATCTTTTGAGTAAACAAAAACTAAACCCTAATTTCTCCGTTATTTATCACTTCTTTCATTGGTTTTAGTTTACTAGTCGAATTTGCCTTGATTAGAAGCATATTTATCTCTTCTTTGCACTTGTTAATGGATGGGATGTCTTTTTACTCCCATCAATATTTAGAAAAATATTGGAACATATAGTTAACCACATTAAACTGTAGGGGCTAAATGGGTGTACCTGTTGAACAAGCTGGAAAAGTGAACGAACACAAGATTCCAAATAGAAAGGTTATGGAGAAAAACGAGAAGCCCAATGGAGATACTGTAGATGTCCCCGAACGCCCCGGGAGGAACGAGCTCCCGTTCTGTTCATTTGGGGTCACTACAGCTCAGGACTCTCAAATTGTCACGGTTCTAAGTCTGAACCAAAGAGTCTAAATCCGGCAAATTGTTTTGAGAAAACAGATTTTGAAAGAAGTGCCAAACATGGACTGCTTTGCCAGATACAGAGTTGCCACCTAAATGTTTTTTAATGGGAAATTTAGAAAACCCTGACTCGGTGCCAAGGGCCACGTGCCCGTCATCACCAAAGTTGCCTCGGCTCGGGAACTTGGGTACGATTGGGGAAGGTCACTTCGTGAGCACCCCCGCTCGCCCGATCAAAGATCGGAAGCCCGCGTAAATGATATGTTGC